>VZTT01065993.1:38259-66109 GCA_013400855.1 Buphagus erythrorhynchus
AGGGAAAGGTAGAAAAAATGGGAAAAGGGTTAAAATGACTAAGATTAAGAAGGTGCATGACAACCACTCTCAAAGCCCTGATCTGCGCTAACAAAACCATATCCTATGCTTTTGATGAGACACTCACAAATGATTTAGCAAGAGGTGCTTTTGAATTATACCAGTGCTTTTTTGGCAATAAAATGTCTTTTTTTGAGTTTTCATTTGTATCTGCCCTGAGCTGAAAACATCTTTGCTAGAAAATAATAACCAGGTTGAAAGTATTTTTAAAGCAAAATTTCCCTAAAAGGGAACTTATTGCAAATTTTAGCAAAAATTGATTAAAATAATATTAAGAATTCAGGAAATACTAAATCTAAGCAACCAAAAGTAATGCAAAAGAGGCTCCAGATTTCAAGCTGTTTAAATCAAGACAGCAAGGCATGGATTTCAAGGAGCTATGAAGTTTATGAAGGCAAAAATTCTACATTTACCTTCTGCTAAAACTAGGTGACCTCCCTGCTTTTTGTGTATGTTTTAAAGTAGCTGCTTTAGAATATAAAAATATCTATCTGAAGCCGCATGTTAATTAAAGTTCAGACTGTCTTTGACATATAAGCTTCAGTCAATTTACAGTTAATTGCTCTAAGGTCTGTCCTCCAGTGCCAGCTGGGATACTCCAAAGCCTAAGCTCCCATTGTGCTCTGGGAAACTGCATGGTGCACAAAAGTCACTTTGCACCCTACAAAAGTGTAAAACTTACCCTTCTCAGGGGGAAGAAAGTGATGACTTTGCTGGTTATTGTCAGAAAAAATCCCAAAACAACCCAACTTCTGCATGGTGGGAAGGAAGAGTGGGGAATCTTGTGGGACCTTCAACACCAAAACCTGATGGCAGCCCACTGCAGTCCTAATTCACACTATCACAAAACATGGTGTCATGATTTCCAAGGAAAGCAGCATGTTCTTGCTATATTTTACATCAACACCACCAAATTCCTAATCCAAAACTCTGTGGCATTAACAGCAAAGCTCCCATTTCTCTATGCCATCCTTTATTTGGCACAACACTGTTACTTGGTAGTTATTGTCTTCAGGAAACACCTTTTGCCCTGAAGAAAATATGCATCTGAGTAATATTCAGGTCCCACATCTGAAACTAAATACTCGCATACAGCAAAGTATTTCAATTTTCCATCTGCCAGGTATCCAAGAAAGAGGCAGGTATGTGATACAGTCATTCCTACACTACAACGTCTACCTAGAGAAATGTCTTTTAGGTTATTAAAAATATTGCTGCATCCCACTCACTTTGTGAGTGTATCCTGAATCCTTTTCCTCTATTTCAAAAGACTGTTAAGTTTGAAATTCCAATTCAAGTTGAAAACAACTCAAATCAAATGAATATGGACTAGCTCTGACTAAAATCAGAGGAAAGAATTCACTGGACTTAACAAGGACTTCAACTAATAGAGGATACAGGATGTTCAGGATGAGTGAAAAAATACATAAGACAGACAAACATACCCTAACCATAAACCTAAACCAGTAACCTTTCAAGACATTACCTATTTGGGTAATTTCTGGGAATGAAATCATCCTCAGCACCTCTAAAGGTCAAAGCACCAGCAAGACACAAATAGCACATTCAAGGGCAAAAACGCCTAACAGGAATCAACCTTCACACAAATGCTTATGCCTGGTGGTTCTCTGCCTCCTCAACCACTCCTGCCAGCAGCAACAGTCTGGGACCTCCCCGTGCCCCAAGAGTGACACAGCCCCACAATGTGCAAGGACCTTGAGTCTGAATACACAGGGGGCCACCAGCTGTGCCCAGAATGTCCTTTAGCTGGTGCAGGACACAGCTGGAATGTAAGAAGTAATATCTATATAGCTTTATACACACACAACCCAATTTGGATACATGGCACAGTGAGTGCCACATGACAACCTTCTCCATTTTCTCCAGTGTTGTGCTCTGGTTGACCTTAAGATAGGTCTTTATCCACCTAAAATAAAACCTGCACTGAGCAGTTTTAGGTGGCCCACAGAAATGACCTGGTTTTGATTTAGGCTTTCTAATTTTAAACTGGTTTTGACCACTTTTTACAGTTTTCTGCCATCAGCATGGCCCACCCTGCCACAAAGGCAAGCGAGATGCAACCACCAGACTGAACAAAGAAATCACGGTAACTCCTGCTCATAACATTGTAAGAAATGTTGCCCCAGGAAAGAAACTGTGAGCCATGGAATGGCTCATTGGCTGTATACCAAAGATGTTGGTATACACCAATGCTTTTGGTGGGTCAACACTATCAAGTAAAATAATTAGCAGCAAGATACTGGATCTTCCATCTCTCAGGGAGCAGTGCAGTTCTGCATGCTGCTCTCCCCGGAGAGGCTGCAACCATCAGACACAAAGAAATTAGGAGTCAAGGGAAAAGGAAAAAAGGGAAAAAAATTGCAGAGGATTTCTTTCAAAAAATTTGTACAGCATAATTGTTTTATTAATTGTGAAACGAGAAGACATATTAAGCACCGTGTGGCCTGGGAGTGAGAAATTCAAGAGTATCTTCTGTATTTAGGGAGATAAAGAGGAGATGACTACGGTGTGAAATCAGGAGGAATAAGAAACTGGCTTCCCCTTTTAAGAACAGCATCAATTAAACCCAGGGGAGGCGGGTGCAGTTTACTAGTTAATTAGTCCAGGGATGTGGTCCTTTCATGTGTAATTCAGAACAGGAACACCTGGTGTGCGGCACTTCAAAGCACGGGGGAGGAAAAAAGCCAAACAATGTAGGATAGGTCACAAAAGAAAGCAACAGCACAAGAACAAAAACTGTTTATATCTGACCTTCACCCTGCTGTAAATAAAGCAAGACGGTAGGGCCCCCTCCTCCCCGCCCGGGGAGGACAAACAGCTCTGGGCGCACTGGGGGAGTCACAAAAAAAGAGAAGGAGAGGGGGAAGAGAGAGACATGGTGGTAACTAATTGTTTTACAACCTAATTAAAAGGAAAACAGACAGCATGATATAGATAGGGATATAATGATTTTAATCACGTTCTGATATGCAGAACCAGAAAAGACGGAGAAGGGAAATGCAATCCAGGCAGCGGTGGGAGGCGGGGGCAGGAGAACGCGGGGCACATTCAGGGCACCAAAATCCTAACTGGGCCTGGATTTCAAGGTTTGTGACTGGATAAGAATTCGGGTCAAGTTAGAGAGCCATAGACTAGGAAGGAGTCATGAAGATCCATGGTCCTGCGCAGATGGACAGACCTGCTCCTCCAAACCCAAACTGAATTTTAGCACGCTCCAAAGTTTCTCCATCCCTTCCCATGCCTGCTATTGCACGGAAAAGCTTTTCAGCAGCATGCCTGAATCATGTTGAAACTGGAAGCAGATGCACTGTGATAAAATTTTTACAGTGCTTTATCTCATCAAACCCAATACTCCTCATTAAGCCGAAGTAGGTGTTATTTCTGTTTTACAGAAGGAAAACCAATAGGGAGATTAATTTAGCAGCCAGAAGTGACAGAGCAATCAGTAGCAATGATCAGCCATTGACTTCTCAACTTCTTCAGTGACTTTGCTGCTCCGTCAGCAAAACCCACCAGAAGATGGCCAGACCTTGTAATATGAACACTGGATTGAATATGAACATTGGATGCTGCTAGCACAGGAAAATCTCTGAAGAGGATTACTCAAGAAGAACACAAGTATGGTGATATAAGAATCTCAGATAAGTCTGGCAACTTCAAAAAAATTTGAAAAAAAAATTAAAAATTTTAAAAGATCCCAATTTCTGAACATATATTTGAACTAGATCCCTTTATTTTATTGGTGATTCTCATCACTAAGCTTGATCTAGCACAGTAAAGAAAGATGCTGCTATTTTCAAACACTGGACTACAATTTAAGAAACATGATTTAGTCTTTAATCTGCTGCTATCTTTCTTAGAATCCTAAAGTAATTAAGCTGAGTCTCATTTTGCCATCTGTAAAAGAGAAGTGGTGTGAAGAAACTGGGTTTGTGGAAAATGCCCCACAGAAGAGAGGCATTATTACAGATAAAGCTTACTTATGTTTAAATAGCAATTTTTTTTGTTTCATGAACCAGCTATGAAAACCTCACGTCTTGTCCTAAACCACCTGCTCCCCAGATAATTTTTAAAAATTACAAAAAAATGGCATAGTCAGGACTGTTTGCAAAACTTCAACTTATGATATAGAATTCTGACCAGCACAACAAATAATACTTGATAACCTTCTGGACATAATGCATGGAACAGCACCATGTTAATATCAGCAACAGCATAAACACCCTGTGTGACTGATGGTTTGGGAAACTATAGGAATAAAACCAAAATCATCTCTCTTCATCTCCCTTCTTTAAGAAATAACACAGAATAGGTTTTTTCCTTTTTCATAAGTAGAAAATTGGTATATTGAGCAGTATGCATGAAAACACATTTCAGAATAGACTTGGTGATAGTTGGGAATAAAAAAAAAAAAAAAGCCTATTTGGTGACTTGTCTTTGCTTACTCCTCTATCATTTATACTCAGGTTGGAGATCACAAATGTGGGAGTATTTTCTAGAATAAGCTTTCCAAAACAGACTGAAGAACTCTCAAAGTATTCCACCTGTGCTCGGACAGGAAGGGCAAGCCCCCTCATTTAAAATAAACAAACTATATTATTTAATGAACAGTGACCTCTCCGTAAGCATAAGTCTTACTAAAATGTGGCCATCATTCAAGTTGCCATGTAACAGGAGTTCAGTGCTGAAATATGTTTTGGAGTATTTTGGGGTTGGGTTTTTCATTTTGTTTTGTGTTGTTTTGGGAAGGGAGGGGGATTGCAACAAAACATCCAGCACAAATCTCATGAGAGTAATGGTAAAAAGGTGACATAAATGTCCAGTCAACAAGCTTTGATTAGGTAAAACCATTTAACAAAAAGTAAATCTCTCCAAAATACTTCCATGCACAGTTCATGTGCACTGCAAAATCAAAACCAGCACAAAATGTATCTTCTTTGTGTCTTTCACCAGTTCATCCCAAAATCACTCCCACACTGCTACTCCTAGGACATGACTAACATCACCTATGCATGCCAGTCAATGGGATGGCACAGCAAAGCTCTGTGGGCTCCCAAGATCTCCCAGCAAACAAGGGCTGGATGCATTTCCACACCTAAGAGGGAAATAGGTACAAGTAGGTGGAAAGTAGTTGGTCAGGTCCAAGTTAAATGTGAGGGGGGAAAAAAAAATAAATAAGTGGTTTTGCAATCTCATAGCTCACAGACACCCTTTGCTAATCTGCATGAACCAAGCAAAGTCACTGTTAAGTTCATAAGACTGTAGAGCAATATTTAATTCCAAAGAGGAGTAAGAGAGGAAGTAGGAAATAAAAGGCAAGGGCAATGAAAACTGAAGGGAATAATCCCAAGTCACAGGACATTGCCAAGGCTCAAGTTCTCAACAGCTTGGGACCTCTCTAGGTGATTCTAGGTTAGGTAAGAAGTCAATCAGCTACAGAAATGTACACATATTTCATTTTATCCAGCTGTTCACATAGATCTGCAGCATTTTTTTGGCTTTGGTTGGGTTTTTTTATGACTTTCTGTTTTCAATTTGTAATTACAAGACTTATTAAGTCTTGCTAAGTAAGCCCAGTCTTTGCCTTAACATGAAATTTGTCTTCTGTTGTGGTTCAAAATGAACTGGGAGAAAACTGACAAACCCTTGGTACTCTTGTCTTCCTGATTGCAGTGACTCAGTATGGCATAAGAATACCATGTTCTCAGAAAGAGAGGTTTCAGCAGTACTTCCTTAAAAGCAGCAAAGAGTGTCTAAAAGGGCTTAAGAGGGCCAGATGACAGCAGTTAGGAGAGGTTTCTGCAGAGTAGGAATAAACTGCAGCCTCTCCTGGAAGAAAAGAAAAATGAAGCACTGAAGGTACACCTCAAGAGCTGCATTTGTTCTTGCCAAGGAGTAATTCCCATACCAATCTAGATTTTTTTGGAGGTTAATTATTATGCATGTAAAAGAGAAACTCTCTTCATACAATGCTTGACTCACTGCAATGAAAAATAAAACCCCCACTGGTTTGAAAAAATGAAGAAAAATAGAGGTGACAATTTTACAGGGAAACTTCAACTTTTTCTGTGATCTGTGGTTCCTCGATAAGGGTCCATTTGACTCCTACATTACTAAAACTCCCCAGGGAGTTGGAAGGTGGCAGACTAAGCCATTCTGTGTATGATTCACCTGGGCTGCTTTAGAATCCAATGCTGATTGGATGAACTTCCAGACTGCCTGCTCTCTCCATTGACTAATGGGGAGTCCCAGCAGCCAACTCAGAGTCGAGGCTCAGGCTGAGTTTGAAGGAAAGGCGCCCTGATTCCAGGTCAGGGGAGGCCACCATGTGCTGCCAAGGCAGTTCTCCTGTGAGCACAGGTGACCCTGGCAGGGAGATGAACAACTCCCTGGGGATGCAGCCCATGCTCTTGCTGTGCCAGCTGGGCAGTGTTTGCTCCATTACCATTGCTAACTTCAAGATCTGTTAATTAAGCCCACTATGCAGCAGGTCTAAATGAAAAAAGTGATGCCCCGAGTTTGGGATCTCAGCACGAATCCCAATGAATTTGATTAACACCAGTCCCTCTTGCAAGCCTATGACCTTCTACAAGAGCTCCCTGGACACACACACAGAGTGCCCAAAGCCCCTAAAGGCATTTGTTTGGATGAAACTAGCAGCATTTCCCAGTCTCCTCCAGCAATTTCCAGGTCCCAGCTGAGCTCTGCTGTGCTGCAGTATCTCTGCATCCTCCTGCAGACCTGCTGGTGTTCTACCAGGCCAAGGGGTCCAGGGGACACAGAGCGACTCCCAAGCCCTTAGAAGTTGAGTTATTCTTTGGTTCAAGGTAAATGTTTGCAAACCCCAAGAAGTTGTGAACTCACAGGTTTGTGCACTACTTACCTACTTTCAGCAATAACCCAGACTGCAACCGGGACATAAATCAAAGCTGGCATGCTGCATTTTGGACAAATTTATATTTCTAAAACATGGTATCTTCCTATGCCAAGCACCCACAACAACAAAACCTCTTCAGTGTCTTACAGGGAGGAGTAGCACCCTCTAAACCATTAGCACCCTTCTGGCTAGCACAACTATGATAAATGACTGGGAATGAAAGTATGCACAGTGTTTTTTCATTTGTGGCACTTCTATTTCCTTTAATGTGTGCCTGATAAAATGTTTTCTAAGCATTGCCTTTAGTATGTGTTTATCCCAAAGGGACCATTCCAGTAGGACAAAAAAAATGCAGCACCCACTACTGCCAGGTTTGCCTTCAAAGCCATGAATACACACTTCATTCACTTGAATAAATTTCCTTTTTATCTAATACATCCAGTGATGCTTCAGGCTTGTGCTTCATGGACGTGTCCTACCTTTCAGCAGAAACTCTGAGACAGAAGTTAAGTTAGCTGAGAACAAAGTTACCCTCATGAAAATATTTGTCTGGAAACCCCATGCTTCAACAAGAGTGTTTTATTTTTAAGTATTCTTACTGTTAAAGACATCTCAACTTTTTGGGGAGCCAGTCTCTTGAGGTTGAGATGTGCTAAGTGCCTTCAACTCTCAAGAAAGAAAAGGACACACTTAAACAGGAGAGCTCTGCTCATGCAGCTGAAACAAGCACTTTTCTTCTACCTGTGTCTTCATTAAAGGGGAAAAAATTGTGAGGTCAAAGAGTACAAAGAATGTTACCACACTTTCTGCTTTAACCATTTGTAAATTAATGACAGAGCTCTTGCTTCAGCCTCAGAACAAAATCCTTCCTACCCCATCTCCAGTCACTGCTACATATGTGTTCTGGCTAGGCAGCAGATTACAGTCCCCACTCCTTTAAAGAGCACCCTGATAATATGCAGGGCTAAAATGTCAGAAGCTATTAGAAACTCTCAGACACACAATATATCTCCATCCCCACGTTTTCCCCTTACACTGTGCAATAACAGACAACAGGCATACAAACTGCTCAGCTGCAACTGTTCCAAGTCGAATAATTACAACTTGTCAGAAAGAATTAATTTTCCCATTTCTCATAAAGATGTGTAAAAATTACCATGTTATTATACACTGACACTCTCTGGAGGCAGACACAAAATTTAATTTTGAATTCTTTCCGCATATTAAATTAAATCCATAAATAAGAGTTTAGGCATTCACTCGGAAGCATATGTTCATTGGGAGCGAAAGCCAACACGAGCCTGGCTGTAATGGTTGTTGTAATGTTTTAATAGCTCGCTTCTTCTAAGCACCAATAAATTTACATGATCATAACAGTCGTGGGCATACAAGAAGCCCATTACTGTCTGGGCACAGGCAGCAGCGTTAACAGGATGGAAAAATGGAAGGGGGGGAGAACCCTTAAATAAAATTAGGCAACTGCACTTGTCAGCTGCTCCATGATTGAATTTTTAATATTGTGGTCAATTGGTCAAAACAAATAATGGGATAAAATATTTTAATGTATTTAAAACCTGCTTCTGTGGTTAACAGAGTTTATCTATCTCTTTCTGCACACAGCTTCAGACTTGTCAGGCTGCATTTCCATCCTGTGAGAGCACTGACAGGAGGAAGGCTTGTCCTGGCAGCATCTCCCCCGTTCCTGCTGGCCAGCAGGGCTGGGTCCAAGGCTGCAAAGGGCCTGGGTACTGCCATACCACTTCCCAGCCCCAAATGCCTTGCAGCTGATGCCAGTGGATTTTGAAATAAAACTCATGGAGAGGGTGGATGGCAGTTGATCCCACATCCTTTGGGATGCTGGGCAGAGCAGCCCTGAAGATAAATGAAGAAGCCATCTACAGATCACCATCTCCTTTCATCTTACCAAGACAATCCCTGTGTAACCATACCAACATCCCAGACCTCAGTGCAGGCTTTATCCACACCAGCCCAACCTACATGTGTTCCTTCAGCCGAGTCTGGACTTGCCCTGCTTGCCTGCACTTGTGCATCTTCCTCATGCTCCCTCCTTCTCAATTTCAAATGATTTGTCATTTAGATACATTCATAAGTGAAGCTGAGTTTTCCAACAGGGAATTTAAATGTGATATAAAGGTTAGCCGTAAAGATGGGCTCCTGAAACTTGTTTTTAAATGTGGACAATGAAAGATTACAGCTAACCTTATGCTTGGCTTAAGCCGCCACACACCGTCTCTGTCTTTCTTACATGTACAGTCAGATGGTTATTTGAAAACTTAATTATTTTTAAGAAAAAATCCCAGTTATCTCCAAACCTCTGCTTACCACCGCTAAAACTGGGACCATATGTGTGCATAGTGTGTGTGCACAGCCATATACCACCAGTGACTGACTCACATTTCAGGGTGAAGGGCAAGCCACCTCCTCCAAAAACCTGCCCCTAGCACAAGTCTTCACAACATTTTCTTTCCTACCAGGATAGACAATACATGTAGAAGTCAGCATTACCTCTACAATCACACACTTGTTCAAAATAAGTTCTTTAGTCCCTTACAGGCAGCAAAAAACACAGCCACAGATAGTCAAGCATTTTTCATCTGCAATCGTATAACATTTTGAGAACAGCACTGAAAACCCATCTCCCACTGAAGTCAACAGAAGAGTAGCTGTTGTGGGAGTTTGACAGGTTCCTAAACTCCTACTTATCTGCCCAAGACTTCACTGATTCCCAAATATCCAGCTCAGAATATTCAAGTTTATGCAACTCTCCTGGGGGCACACCAGCCCTAATCTGCAGCACCAGATCTGGCTGCCACAGCAGGGATGCAACACAAGCACCAGCACTGGCATCTGGATCAGGCAAGAAGAGCCCAGCAGCCAGCAAAATACAGGCATCCTTCTTTAGTAACATCACTCACTTTTAATTCTCAGAGAGAGTGAATCCAGCTCAGATCAACTATGGGCAAAAAAAATTGTCCTTTGAAATCTGCTGGGTGATGTACAGCACACAACACAAATTGGGGTTGTTGATCCGATTTCCAGGAGATCCCACCATAAATACTATCCCAGGCAGACAGCTACAGGTGATGCTCATGCTATCAGTGTGCTGCCTGGCTTGCAGCTGCTCCCAGGGCTTAAACTTGCCAGAATTTTGCTGCCCCAAGTTGAGCCTTTAATAATTGGAGATAATGGGATGGAGCAAAAGAGAGCCCAGAAGCAGTAATGATGTTTTGGAAAGGATTAAAAAAGTTTACAAGGAAGCAGAGATAGCTCTGTACAGACTCCTCAGAGGTACAGGTGATTCAGAAAATGAGTATAACAATAAAACTAGAATATAGCTCATTGAAGTTGAGGAAATGTGGAGTTTTCCAGTGTCACATTTTTGACATTGTATTTTCAGTGCATTGGCCACAAAGCTGAATTCCGAAACCAAACTCGACAGATTTCAAAAAAGCATCTTTCGGTGGTGTGGTGACACGAGTTACAAAAACCCACGAGGCACCAGTATTTCACTTTTCACTGACAAGACTCATTCTTACTCAGAGGTGAAGAGACTGAAATCCTTCTCACCTACTGTGTAGCAGCTTCTCTGAAATGAATTTGCAACCTCAGCCTAGATTCTAGTGGGCAAAAAAAAAAAAAAAAAAGAAACANTGGTCTCGTAAAGGAATTTGGAACCCCCAGCAAGAATCTGAGGGGAAAAAAAAAAAAAAAAAAGCAACAACCCACCCCACAAGCCAAAACCCCCTAAAGCACTTGGTATTAATTGGCCATCCTTGCTGGTGGTCTCAGGACTGAGGCCGTGGGCATGGAAAATGAACAAGCTCCTGACCTTCTTCTGATCCTCTCCACGAGGGCTGAGACAATGACTGGGCTATGCACTGCCATTTCCTATTTAATTAAAAGGCTAAATGGAAGATTTCCTCTGTGGCTAAATGGGAGGTTTCTTTTTCCAGTGCTGCTCTAGTCTACTAACTCGCAGTCGTTTAGGTTGACTGTAACATTTAAAGGAAATAATTCCCCCCTTCAGTTTCCCTAGAACAAAGGAAAGAATACTGCACCAGAACTGCAGCTCAGTTTATGGAGAGACAGATTTATAAGTGTCTTTTGATTTGCATCATTCTTTTCTTTCTAAAGGGACAACCCATGTCATTATTCCCTTTAAAAAATAAGACACGTTTACCTCTAATCCTACTGCAGAGAGAACTTCTTAAATGCGAGAGTGAGTTGCTTCCATGTTAAGATGTGCAAACTTCAGCTACCTGATGGTGATGATATATGCACATTATATAATACATGTATGTGGAAAACAGCCTTGATGTGACAGCTGAGTCCTGAGGCATCACAGTAGTCACTGCATTTGAAAGACAGCTTCTCTACCAAACCACTCAAACAGTAAAATGAACACAATATACTCTCCAGCTAGAACTATGCCCTTAAGCTTCAGCTGGAAGAGGAAAAGAAAACTTCTCATTGAAGTCTATTTTAATTAGGGCTGCAGAGAACCAGTTTGAATGAAAGCCTGCCGCCTTTTTTTTTTTCCCCTCCTTTTTTTTTTTTGTTTTTTGAAACCCAAGGTGGAGTTTAAAAAATTCTTGGGCAGGGTGAAAGCCAAAAGAAAAGCTGAAGTAAACTTGCATTTGAAAATCCTTTAGCTGAAGAAATTCCTTGTAAAAAACTTGGATTTGGGGATGACAAAGAAAGGATGGGTTCTTATATTCAGTCTGCTTCTCCCATATGATCTGCAGACTGGCTCTGTCATAAAAGCTAGAAAACACTAAACAAGTTATACAGCATTTGCTTAACTGACAAAATATTCACTGATTATTACTGCCATTAGCCTGTTCTTTTTGATTTCTCTATGTATTTGTTTCTCAGCTATTTGGATGTTTAGTATCCTGACATGATGTGTCTCCAAAGCTTTGTCAGATGCTATCTTTCTAGATTAAATACATACAGAAGGATATGCTTTATGTTTGCCTGTGACAACTGCCTTGCTTAACCATGGACTTCCAGGAAGGTCACAGAACCTGCATCCATCTGTGCAAGTGATAACAGCTCAGTGGTACCTGACTGGCTCCACTTGTGCTAGATTTAATAATTATGAGAAGTTTGAATCACAGCACAAATAGCTGAAAGCTTCCTACATGGCATGCATCCACCTGACAGCACTCGTGGTTGTCTGAAATACCCTTAAATGTTTCAAACAAGAGGGCTTTTCCTATCTCCCTGACTGCCTGAGGTATTAACTCACCTCATGTGTCTCGGGGTCATATGCTGTTACTTTAAACACAGGGACCTAGGCTCAAAGATTGTGAATTCATTTCTGGGTGAGGGGAGCACAAAGCCTATTTAAGCAGATGCAAAAATTATTTTGAAACAACAATGCTGCAGAATTCAGTGGGAAGGCGAAACAAGAGAGCTGCAGTACCAATTCAGCACAGGCATAAGGAAACTGTAATCATATCTAATTAGAGTTAAAATAATGTTTCCCTTTGAAATGTTTAATTAGCTCTGTTTTAGTACATAAACATTCTTGATGCAGAGCATACTGAGCTAGAAGAGTCTGATGAGTTAAACAGTGCAAAGTGCTCAGGCGCCCAGTGAGGGGCAAAACCTGACAAGGAGTGGCTGTTGTTACCAGATGTCTGGACCATCAGTGGAGCCATGATGCTTGCTGCAAACAGCAGGCTATCATTTCAACCTTTGTTGCCTCTACTGAAGCCTCCCATCGTGCTTTCAATTTAACAGCATCACAAGGAGACAAAGAAATTTCTTACAATATGTCTTTCAGTTCAGAGACAAATCCCATTTAAACTTGTTCAACCTCTCATAACGTATTAGTTATTGTTGCCAGTCTGCATGTCCTCTGGCTACACACTAGTTATTCTGGAAAAGGGAAGCTTTTTTTCCCTCCCCCCCCCCACCCTTTATCTCTCTCTTTTTTTTTTTTTAATTCTTGCCCTTCAGTTTGATAAAGCAAGACCAGATTTACTGGCAAACCTACAGCATGCTTGTCACAAGCTTGTAGCAAATTTAATTAACCTTATTACAAATATGGTTTTCTTGAAGATTACATCACAATCTGGTTTCACATCGCCTGCTGCTGATTCAACATATTCTGTGCTTTGGAGAATATGTTCATTTTCTGAAAAAGGTCAAAATGTTAAAATAGCTAAAACTTAGCTATTTCTTCTGAGTTCCTGTGCAAATCTTGTGGTGTACCAACACTTTGTCTTACGAGTGGCATTGTTCTCTGTGGTATGCCAGTTGTAGATGGGTTCACTTCACAGTACACTTTACATCCTTTTAACAACAGGGATAGACAGATGATGGAAAATTTGTTGCTAGTTTAACACCTCATCAGCACACTGGGACAAAATCCCTAAGAATGCATAACTAGAATGAGCTTTGCCCAGCAAGTGAGAAACAGGTAACATTTAGTTGCATAATTTGGAATTTCAGCTGCATTAGGACTGAGTTAAGGTATTATTTCTACTCAGGAACACTTACAGTGAGAATGCATTGGCTACGATTAGCAAAATATAAATTAATAACTTTTTAATTCAGTACAAATTTTTAAATCCTGAAATGTTTCACTAAAGGATTTTTAGGTCTCAGTTTTCAGAAACTGGGACAAGAAATTCCCTGACAGAAATCTTATGCCAGAATTCTCTATCAGCATACTTCAAACCTGAAGGAGCTGGATAAACATATCTAGATTTCTTCCTTGAACTACTCCTGAATTTGGAACCTTTATTATTTGCAGAGACTGAGTTAGTCTCCTTGAAAGTGCATGCTCTCTTCTAAAATTCTGGGAGAAAGATGATTTCTTACATGTTAAATTTTTTCATTTAATGTCTAGAAGAGAAATGCCCTTGTCTGTATTCATGTAATAACAAAGCAAGAGTTCACAGGCGGATATTCTCTTACAGTGTGGGAGGAAGCAGAGGAAAAAAGTCACAACATCTGTACTTAAGTCCTCTTTATTAAAGCATAAAAAGGGAGTGTAAAACAAAGACACCTCTGCTAATCACTAACTCTGTAATTCTATTAGCACACAGGTGTTATCAAATCAGTGAGCAGCAGATGTAGGAAAGATTATGCAGGAAAAAAAACAAACATTAGCACAATAGCAGGGATGTAAAACCTTGGCATATTCCATATTGTTATGGCTCCCACACACCAAACAGATGAGGTGGTTGACCAACACAGTACAGGTGCATCAAAGGCATTCCATGGAGAGCAGCTATGCTCTGGAGGAGATAATCTGCAACAGCAGAATTAGTACCAGAATGTCTAAATGTGGTTCTAATACAGCAGCTATTGTAGGGTATCCAAGTGCCAACTCCCCCATGAGTAGGAATACTTTTTGCTTTTACACCTGTGTGTGCATCACATATATTTGGTATTATTTAACTTCCATATACTTAAACCAAGAGGTCTGAAAACTCCAGTGAGAGCACTTTTCCAAGAAAGACAAAAAGTGTCTGCCTACCAAGGTCACTTCCCCTCCTCCTCGAGAAAAAGAAAATAAAACAAGCAAAACTCTCCAACCCATTCCAATAACCAAAACCCTCTTCACTGTTCTGCTAAACCCAATTCATCTACAGGTTATTTCAGCACTGTCACATATGGAGGTTGTGCATTATTTTATCAATTCATTTTACAAATATTAAATCATTTAAGCCGAAATAAGGTCCTGGATTCTGTCAGGAATGTATTTACCATTAGGGACACATTTTGAAACTTTCTGCAAAATATCCAAACAACTAATTAGGAAATGGATAATCCAACTAAGGAAGATGCTCTGCGGAGCCTGTTACTCAAGAAGCATCAAGAATTGGTGAGGGATGTGAAAGTCAAGGGGAACCTCAGCCACAGTGAATAAGACAGGATGAACATTCAAGATTTTAAGCTTCTGAGAGGAGTGAGGAAGACATAGCAGAACCACTGCTTGGACCCCAGGAGAGCTAATTTCAAATTGTTCTGGGATTTACTTGTCCCAGGGACACTTCCCTGGAAGGCAAAGGGGCTCAAGAAGAGCTGCTTGATTTCCAAATCACAACCTCCTCAAAAGAAAAATTAGTCTATCCCTATGTGTAGAAGGTCAAGCAAGGGTGGCAGAGGGCCAGCATAGCTGACAGAGAACTTCTCAGCTAGTTCAAATGCAAAACAAAGTCTATAGATAATGGAAGAAGGTACAAAGAACAAATTGAGATGTTATCTAAGTACACAGGGAGTTAGAGATGCAAGAGTTCAGCTGGAGATGGAACTAGAAAAGGAAGTGAAAATTGCCAGAAGAGCATCTCTAAGTACCTCAGAGAGAAGAGACAAAGCCAGAACTTTCTCAGAGACACACAGCAATAGGACAGGAGGCAATGGAAATGTCAGTTGAATATAAGATTTTTTACCATGAGGATGGTCACATCTGAGCTAGGAGGTTGTGGAGTCTCCACCCTTGCAAACATTAAAAAGACAACTCGACACCCTGCTGTAGGAGGATGTCCTCCAGGGCTCCATTCAAACCTAAATATGCTGTAATTCTACAATTGCATGAAATGTGAATCAGATTGGTCTTCCACCACTTAGAGTGAACACCACTTAAAGAAATATTGCATAATTAACTGAATTGGTTTTGGTCCTTCGTGCAGCCTGTAATAGTTCCAGCACTGAGCAATTTATTTGGCATATTTGTACTTCTGTTTCTAACAAGTGTTAGTCCATCTGATTAACTCACATCCTATATGCCCTACATTGGTGCTGTACACCAAACACCCCATTCAAAATGGGGTAACATAAACCTGTATTCCATCCCAGCACTTCAAACTAATTTACTTTTGCTGCTTTCATTCATGTGTTGGCCGTGTTGGTTATAAACCAGAAATCTTTCTTTAGGAGTCTATGCCTAGAAATTGGCAGCTCACCAAACTCTCCCTGCCCCCTACATCTAACATGCTTCCTTTTCCAAAAGCTCTTCAACATCACAGGAGTGGATCCTGCTTTTTGCAAGCATTAAATCCTGTTTAGATATATGGATGGCTTTGAGAAGAATATTTGCTGGACTGAGTGCTGCTGGCTTTCACCTTCGTGATCCCTGCAAATCCACAAAGCTTTATGCCAATGGGATAGGAGGGTTTCTGGAAACTTGACAGCATATGGGAGTTCATTTTGCTTCCTTCATGCAACTTTGAGCTCTTCTTGGTCCTCCTCACAACTTTCCAGGCATTCTGACACAGGGGAATTGAAGCAACCAGAATAAATGCACTGAAGGAGACAATTGCTGCCCAAAGATTTTGGGTTCCCTCATTTTTTGGGTGATGCGTGACCAGCGTGCAGGAAGGGGAGTTTTTCTCTCTAACAATTCTATAAAATCCTTTGGAGTACTATAGAATGAAAGGTGCCCTATATAAAGGCTTGGTATTATTATAAAAACAGTAACATCACCCCAAAATAAACACTTCAAGATTTATAACATTTCTGAACTCCCAACTCTTGGAACACAACCAGAGACCTATAGATTATTTGCGTGCTACTACTGTTACCAAAAATCCTAAAAGAGAAACCCTCTTCTGATTACCTATAAAACAGCAACCCCTGAAAGTTTATAGCAGCCAGCTCTCTTATCACAATCCTCTAGGGACAAAGCACCTGTTTATGCTGGCAACAAACGCAGAAAAAAAGAAATTTTCTCTTGTTCAGTAGATCCATGCATTACTACAGTACATGAGAGACCTGCACACAATTTTTCACAAAATTCTCAGATTTAGCTGAGAACTTTTTCAAGTTCCAAAATGGGAAAACACCAGCGTTAAAAGTACAACATACACAAGCACCCAGATTAATCAACTGCCCTGGCAGCAGCAGTTAGAGAACTCACTTTGAATGTAACAAAATCTTTAACTTTCTACCATAATTGATTCAGACAAAGGCCTTTACCCATCTCAAACACTGGGAGCATGCAGTGGGTCTCTTGGTTCCTTCTACTACAGCCAGACAGCCAAATATGTGAGAAGTCAAGGCTTTTTTCTGGTATGAAGGAAAAAAAAACACTTCTAAAGTTTGAATTAGGTAGGGCAAGAGTTTAGACAGATCAGTAAAGTCACAGCAACTTCTCAGAAGATTAGAATAAGTTACAGATTTTTCTCATCTGGTTTTGATGAGAAAATAGAATCTGGAGATAAGAAACTTTTCTCCACAGAAGTTTCATTGAACTTGACATATTCCAACAGAATCTTATGGTTTCACTTGAAAAATTCCAGAGGAAAAGTTTTATAGATTAAAAAATCCAACCTTTGACCACCTCTAAACTTTAACCTTAACTTGTGGTAGATAATGATTATATCTGCAGTGATGCACAGAATAAAGTGGAAGTGAACATTTTTAGGGAGTGTGCAAGTAGGCTTTCATAACTTCCTAGCAGTGAGCTGAAATGAAGATGGAGAAGAGATGAATTGGAATTTTCAGTGAGTGTACACAGCAAATTCCAGAAGTATTATTAAAATTCATGATTGTGGACCAGAAACAGGAAACCTAAGATGAAGCACTCTCTAGTTAAATGTCTTGGTTCACATAAAAGGAGGGAAAAAAAGAGTCAGGAGATCACACGCGGAGGGAATCTTGTGACAGTGATCAGGTAGGAAATTTTCTGCCCCAAATTTGATGATCTAAACAAACACACAGACAAAAACTGTTTTGCACCACTCACTGATGTCTTCAAGAATAATGCATCTAGTAACAGCTCCTTTATCCCAAGTTATTAGATTGGGAAATGTCCCCACACACTATTAGAGAGATGTTCTAGGTTAAATGAGCTCAATTTCTTTTGTGTGTAGCATAAAGATGCACTGTTCCCACAGTAATCTGAACGATGCAATGCTCATGGAATTTCTTGTAATTCAAGTAAAAAGGAAACACAAAAATCTTGTCCACTGCTCTCTCACTTGGTACCCTCACAAGCCAGGCAGTGCCAGACCCCAGAATTCTTTGAACAAGGCACCCTGATAAAAAGTGAGACAGATTCGTTACACAGACCATATAATACTCCAATATCTACTAAAAGGAGAACTCAGGAGAAGCACATCACCATCCAGTTATTTTCAGTAAGTTTCCCAGCTAATGGAAATAAACAAAAGTGATTGGATGGCTGCGAAGAATTGCTTCAGTGACATATGTTGCACATAAAAACTAAAGGCTGAAAGTGAAGATAGCAGCAGCAAGTTAATGATGAGAGTTGCAAAGTCAACATCTCAAAAACTAGGAAACACTGCTTTCTGTGAAACTGCATTTTCTAATGCATAGAGGGTGCATATCTAGCCCAGGAACAAGTGGAAACTGCAAACATTTTGAGTAATTGTAGCTGCTACCTGGGAATGAGGTGGCTGAAGTTTGGTTAACTACGCAAACTAAGAGTGAAATGGTTTATGACCCATTGCCCTGAGGAAATGCAAATATGAGTATTGTGCCTTATGTGAGGCTTGAGCAAGATTTGTGAGAAGTTGGTCCGCAAAAAATCTGGGAAACTCTGATAAACATTTGAAAATAGGGGTTAAAACAAATGATATGCTCATAGGAATAGAAGAGGGAACTTTCCTGACATAGAAGTTACATGTCCATTCAAAGACCCATTACTATTACATTTCAGGTTACTGCTTCAAAAGGTAAGGATGACAATTATCCAAAGAAACAAATACTTCTCAAAATTGAATTGAACACAGACAAATTAGTAATTTTTCTGTACTCCTCCAGGATGTCTGGGATGAACCTTTCAAAAGGAAAAAAAAAAAAACAAAAAAACAAATTTGAGGTAAAGAGGACACAGTTTTGCACAATTTTACAAACTTTCAATCAGAGCTTTGCAATATGAACAGTTTAATAAATAATAATTTTTAAAAATCAGATAAAGAGGTACTTTACCCATCTCTAGGTAAAAAAATTTTTTACCTCTTTCTTCACTTCCATTAGTGATTCCATCAAAAAAAGCTAATCCAAATTTTCTCTAAAAATTTGATAATTCTATTTTGACATTTAAACAAGAAAATTATCCCTCTAACAAAGACTTTATTTTTTTAATCTCTTCTCTATTTTCACAAGAGTAGCAAAATGATTCAAATACAAGGAAAAAATATTATACATATGTAAACAGATACTGTTCTCTAAAAGCTGTTTTGTCAGGAAAATTCAATAGCTCCAAGGGAAAGGCTCTCATCTTAAGTTATCTGGCCCAGTTCTTTGGGACCAAGAAATTTAAATAGAGTAAATAAGGGTTGTAAATCCATAAGAGTACTATCTGTTTATAGTAGAGCTCAGTAATCTTCAAGCACTTCTCATTAACATGACAGTTACATCACCTTTGATTAATATTTTTGCTATTGTTTCTAGCTCCATTTTGCTGAATAAGAATGTAACATCAGTATCACTTTGGATTTATATGACATCTCCCATTGCAAAGTGATTTTAGCATGCTTTAAGAAATTATCCATTATATATTCTTATCAGCTCAACTATGAAATGAGCCACCTGTGGTGGGCAGGCAAAGCACAACACAACACATAAGTGAAGTGGAGAGAGAATGGAAATTTTGGTTGGCATTAAAGCATGACCTCGGTGTTATATAATAGGTCAAGGATTTTTGAAATCCCTTGGAGAACAGAAATCTCTGGCTGGAAGTCTGAGCTCAGAGAAAACAAACCAGTTGAGCCACAATGATAAAGGTAAGTCACAAAGATGACTTGCACTTGTTGGAATCTGGGGTTTGCTGCAAAGGCCTTACATTTTCCTTTATGATGATCGATCATAGTTTGACTCAACAAAATGAAACTCTTCAAAATAAAAATTTAAAAATTCCTGAACACTACAATTAGTCTTTAAAATGCAGAAATGGGAATGATAATATTGCCTAAATGAGTCCTTGATGAACAGGACTTGCTGTAAGAGTGGTGCACACTTTGACTTCTCACTGATTTTAGTAGCCCTCACACTCTAAACCCACAGCTTAAAGCCAGGGACCTAGTGTATTATCCCAGCAGTGGGAAGGGCTTGGAGGGAGGGTTTCAATAGTTATTCAACTCCAAGGGCAGCATTCAGCCCTTGCCTTGGGAGACACCAGCCCTGTGATCACTGATACTGACAAACTCAACCATTTATTGCTCAAGAAGGATTTTTTTTGTCTCTAATGTAGGCAAATGAGGTCTGCAAATATTCACTAGAGTCAGGCATGCTGTGAGCATCGTCTTAATGAGACCATAAGGATGCAAGCAGGAAGAGCTATTTCAGCAGGTCTAAAACATAATACCCAACAGTTAGATTTCTTAATTTCACCTAAGTGTGAGCAACTGAAAAGTAGGGGCAGAAAGCATTTAAAATCAGGAATGAAGCAGTACCGTAACTGCCACCTTGGATTTAAAGAAGACAGGACAGCTTTCAACAGTTGATTGAATCAAGCAACTGCCCCAAATAATCCCATGGGTGTATAGTTCCTTTTCTCTTTTCTAAGCACTCTGCCTTTAGAATAGTTTTCACTGTTTAAGAAACATACTGAACATTCTCTACCAAACTCCACATTTAATGTTTATCAACCGACAGAATATTATTTATACCAGGAATACTATTTGCTAGACAGCACAACAAATAACTGGCAGCCTTGACACCATCCCTGTGTGCCCAGGCAACATCTCTTAAGCTCCTCCTTTATAATTCCCAAAATTGTGTTTACCTACAGTCTATCAGAATGACTTATTCTTTTAAAAGTAGCTGAAATTCTCTTTTTGTTAGAATTCAGGATTTAATGAAATTCTCTTCATGATAATTGTTAACATCTTTGCACTACCCAGCACCTCATCTATCTTTTGACCCAAAATAAAATGAGGCTATATACATATATATATGCTATTATTTTTAAGACGTTCTATCAGTCAAATTAGGTACTATGTGGTGCAATTCAAGTGCAGTTCTACTACAGATTATTTTCCATCTAAGGATCTGCGGTGTTTTCCAACTAAGCCATCATGTATTTTGTGTCAGGAGCACAGAGAGCAGATGGAGCACAGGTCTGGTGCAAGGTCACACAGCAGGGCTGTGGCCACACCAGGCACAGGGCAAGGTGGTGGTCTGCCAAGACCCAGTTCTGTGACTCAAGGATGGTATTGCACTTTTTCTAGTCATGCTGTTGGTAGGAGTTTGTTAGAGAAAATGCTACTGAAAAGCAGTATTTTACTCAGCTTAATAACCTCAGATTCTCATCAATATCCTTACATAAATAGAGAAAGAATGGCATCATTGTGTCTGTACAACCAAGAACTCATTTATGCTGAAATGTATCAGATTACTGTAGGATCAAAATGGGCACAATTATCTCAGATAAGAAGAGAGGGTGCTTTCTTAGTGATTTAATAATTTAAAAAAGGAGATAATTAAGGAAGGATTTTAAGGTTTGTTTTTTAGAAAATAATTAAGAAAATATCTTTTTTTAAAGAATTTTTTTAAATTAATCTGAAAATTGTACACATTGTGGTAGAACACCTTCATGGTCAAGTACATGAAAACTATCATGATACCAAAGGTGTTGGCACATCATTAAAAACCATTTATGAACAAATCTATTCCTCTAAGTTAATTAACTTGACTAGGCTGAAACAAAGCCAACACACAAATTATGCCAGATCAGTAATAAAGTTTGATTCTTCAATGAATGACAATGTATCAGCAATTTCTATTTACTCCTTTAACCTATGGACAGCTAAATACAAATAAACCATTCTGTTGTAAAACTTGAATGGCTGAACCCTGTGGCACTGTTTCAGAAACATTCACCAGCTCCTCTACTGTTGAAGTTTATTTTGTTGGCTTTAAGTCACCACAGTTGAAACTGAGTCCTCTGACAATGAATATTTTCTTGCTCATCTTTTCAAATAATGCATGCCTTGATGTTGGCACGACTATGAACTGTGTAAACAGAAGATCAGAAAACTATTTTCTGAATTATAACTAACTTCCAAGAAAAAAAGGAATTTAACAAAATCCAGTATTTCAAAATTTTCAAACTTATGTAAAATATAAACTCCAATTCCTACTAAACACCCAAAGTTAATTTAAATTCTATGTTGGGTTGATCAAGTGATGCCCTCTTCTTTTAATTTTTTTTAAATTTGCTTTTGTTTGAGTTGCTTGTTTTTAAAAACAAAAAACATTTTCACTCTCAGGGCAACCCAGTCCTATCTCTAAATTCTCTCTGCAAGAACACATTTCCCCACAAGGATACCAGTGACAAGGGAACACTCAGCCAACGGCTTTGACAACATTACAGTAAATAAAACTGCTTGAAAGACACCAGCAAGTTAAACCTGGGCCCTGCCCCAATAAACAGTTTTATTCCATCATTTCACAGTCAGTCAGTCCGCACCAAGTTCAGTGCATCTCTATGCTGTTACGAGCAACCTTTTACCACTTGTTGCTTCACCTTCTGCTTGAGCTCCTCTTGCAGCACGTGAATAGGAACATGCATAGGGAGGTTAACAAGGTCTGGACAAAGGGCTGCAGAGCCCAGTGGTGGCAGGCATGGATCACTGTCTCCTCAATAACATCTCTGTCCCCCGCCCGCTGCCCATCGCCGCACACGTGCGCGCGCTCCAGCTCCGAGCCATAAATCTTACAAAGTCACTCAACTGACAGCCTAATAACATGAAAGAAGTATCTGCAAACAAGATGGTTTCAAACCACTGCTGGTGACCCTGAACAAATCAGGGCCCAGTTTCTTTTGCAGCCTGCGTTTCTCCCCTTCAATCACTTAACTGGGCAGATTGATTTGACACCGCAGAATTAAACTGAGTTCCAACACACCCTCTCCCTCCTCGTCTCTCCTGCTTTCTGCTGTTTACTAATGATTGGATCTGTCTGTCCAGACACAGCAAAATTCCAGTGCTCAGGGTCCTTTGGATGGCAGAAAAGCAGCTTCCCAACATTAAAAGAAACAACCTCCACCACATACACAAAAATACTCTCGTTGCTTTTTGTGTTTTCATTTATTATTTAAGAATTTCTTTTTTTAAAAGAAGTACAGAAAAGCAAACATCTAAAACAATGCAACCCATCTCTCCATGAATGTAATGGTTTAATATCTTGTGAAAACACAATTAGCAAATTGCACCCCTTGGGAACATAACTGGAACACCAGAGGATTTGGCACAGAGTCAGATGGGAACCCTTGTTTGAATCTCTCTGAAGCACCTCCATCTTCCACTGCCCTTTAAAGCCACAGCAGGACCTAAACCCCTCCTACCCTTTAACCAGGGTGCAAGTAGAAAGGTTTGAAGTGATTTAGCACACACAGCCCATGGTTGTGAGTAAAGAAGACATCAAATGATTTAATGATGGTGCTTTCTCATGGCAGAGAATGACCATCAATCCAGACATCCTAAATCTCAGGGTAATAACGTCTTTCAAGCAGGCAAAAGGAAAGTTAAATAGCTGGCATGAAGAGCAGATAAAAAGCCACTAAAGCAACCAACTGCTGAGCCTCTACCTGCTATCCTGTTCTTTCTTCAGGATTTCCTCAGGATGCTATATTAAAAAAAATTAAAAGTGCGAGTACAAATGTATGCATTTATTCTCAATAATATTTTTATACTTACAAAATTTAAATATTCATATTCTTACAAAGGTAGACATCAAAATTAATGCAACTAGAGAGTACAGCAATGACATCTGATGCTCAAATTTTTTTCTTTGTTTTCTATCTTATATCTGAAAGCCTGATGTTTAGGCACTGGTGATTCTGGAGAGCATTGGGAAGATTTCTGTAACAAACAGCTCTTCTCCAGCAGGAGGTGACCAAGATGGTGATTATTGTTTCAACAAGGATCATAGCCCACTAGAAATGCTGATTTAATATTTCTGACTGAAATTTCCCAAGTATAATATTAGTTTTAAAGCTCCTATAACATACTAAAATCCCTAAATCTTATGTCTGAACTGTGTGACATTTCCATTAAAAGACCTACTAAATTTAGAGCTGATGTGATTCCTGTGCAACCCTTATGCCTGGAGAGATTTGCACTTAAGTATTCTGATACAAGTTCAGAATATTTATACTGATAAATATTTTAGAATCAAGAATTTTCTCATCTCTCGCCTTCTTTTTGCATGTTAAAACAGAAGTGGCAACGTATCAATAGATTTTTTCATTAAAAGTAGTCAAACTTACTCTTGTTCCTCTGAGTGTGAATTTCACTCACTAATTTACACTCTCCAAGTTTTTTTCTTGTACTGCTTCAGCTGGGTATAAAACAAAATGCAGCTTGTTTTATATCACTGTTTGCACTACATCAGTCTCCCCTAACTGGGAGACTGAGAGATCTCTCCCATATTCTCCCAAAGTTGTTTCTGTGTACTCCCAACAGATACACACTCCTAAAATAACCCAATGAATACAAAGCTCAGGAGAAAGCTATCAAGAGGGTGGCTTGAAAAAAAACATCAACCACAAAATCAAAGGCATTGGAACCAGAGATGGGGACAGAAGAAAGTTCTAGTAACTTGCTGTACACAAAAAAAAAAAAAAACAAAAACAAAAAAAAAACCAACCAAAAAAACCCACAAAGTAAAAAACTAAAGAATATATATTGTATATGCAGCCTGCTGAGAAGGCTGTTTTTCAAATGTCCTCAGCCCAGAATGGCCTATTTGCTGTTTTTCAAATATCCTCAGCCCAGAATGGCCTATTTGCTGCTTTGAACTTATTTAATAACATTAAGCAAGAACACTTAACTATCTAAAAGAAGGATCAGTGGCATAAATCAGACATCATTTCACATATTTCAGGATCAAAGCTGCAAGGCAACGTGATTTGTGAGGACATTTGAACAGCTCTAATATATCACAGTTCCTTTTGAAGGATACTTAGGCATATTAGTTGCCCAAATGATGATTTCTTTGCATAGTTGTAGCCAAAAAGAAAAGAAAATTGAAACTTTTCATTCAGGAATTGGTTTCGTCTATAACCTTGATTTATGTATAGCATCAAACAAAGCAGATGAAGAACACCGTGAATTTGAATTATCAAAATTAAAACCAGGAGAGTGAATTGATTTTTTTTTTCAAACGATCAAGGCTAATCAAAGTGACCAGCACAGAAAATGCATAATCAGTAGCCAATATGAGTTAATAGGAGCTATATAACCAATGTCCAAGATTACAATCATATTTCATTCAAATTTTCATGAACCTGTCAGGATGGAGCATGGCCTACAGAACTGTGACTTCAGGATAAGAGTAAGCTGTACTGTTCAATTTTAAAGCATTTGCTTTTTCTTCATACAGAAAACTGCTCACCATGGTGGACTGCCCCAAAAACATCTCATCTTAAAACTCTCTAATGAGAAAGGCTGGATGAGTTGATTTTCAAGGTCTCTTCCAAATTGCGTTGTTTTGTGATCCCCACACGCTAACATTTAAGATCAGAATCAAACTTTTCAGGCTTGTAGCTGCTGAAGATGCAGTTATAAATATGGAATTCCAACTTATTCTCACTCTCTCCTCTGCTCTCCTCAAGAAAAAGGTTAACCCCTTCTTTGGGCAGTCCTTAAAATACAAGTCAAACAGACTGATGTGTATCAGTCTCTGGAGTTAGAACATTTGTTACTGATTTCCCCTAAAAATCAAAGATTATCTATTTCTCCCTTATGTTTCTGCAGTGCACTGGTCTTCCAGGTTTAGAAACAGCAAACTAGCAAATTTCTGGGATTTGGGAAGACCTGCAGCTGCTAGGGTACCATACTCAGTGTTTACAGTATCACCAATGATACCAGGCTGCTGCAAATTCATCACCAGTTGGTGCCCTCATCCTGAATCAGTGCACATAGTGAATATCTACTGCTAAATGAGAACAGAGGTAAAAGCCACAGGGAGAGGGGAACAGGACTGAAAAAGCCAGGCACCAGAGCAGTCTCAGAAATCCCTAACCTCTGGTGTGTGGAGGATGGATTATCAGGCAGCCTGGAATTAAAGCAACAAGAAGGGAGCAAGAAAACCAATGGGAAATTAATATTTTCAGAAAATGTGTTTAATGTTCACAAGACATAATAGCATTTAATGCTTTATAAAAGTCTGTTTAGCCTGCAAGTTATTTAAATTAGCAAGTCTAGAGTCACAATTCTAATTCCCTGTGAAAAGGAATTCCATTTCTTTGTTAATAAGTAATCTCATATCCTTTTCCCAAGACATGCACATGTACACAATCTTACCATAAATAGCATTATTCAGTAATTACAGCAAAGAGAAAAGTTAAGGAATACCTGCTTTCCTCATGATCTCCATTCCATTAGCATACAAACCCCATTACATTCAATTAACATCCAAAACATTTTTGCTAAAGAAAACTAAATACTCTTAGGTCCCACATTCTCAGCAAGCTAATAACAAACTTTTGCAGGAAGCAAACAGTAATCAAAGCTTCTGTAGTATCAGAGTATTCCTAGAGTTGCTTGCGGTACTTTTTTAAAATAAACTCTTTGACATTGAGGCCAGATCTTTAAAACAACTGTTGATAAATTTGAGGTTAAATATGCACTGAAAGGTAGAGGAAGACTATTATGAAGGAGGGATATCTGACATGGGGCCTTCCTCAATCACAAGCTGCATCTCTGTGCTTAGCAGTATTTAATTAAAAGTTCCTGCAAGAACTTTTAATACTTACAGTACCTTGTAACAAAGGATAACCACAGTTTAGATCTGCTCACCCAAGAGCTGAGTTTCTCTGTAGACAACACAAAGAAGTGGACTTCTAAGGGAAATTACATATATAGAGAAACTTGATTTACATGTTTAACAAAACAATACACAGGTCTGGTATTTGTTTAGAGAACAGCATCTGAAAAAGCTTCACTTTTGTAAATGCAGTAGATTGAACTCTGTCCTTTGCTGAGCATCCTATCTGAAAGGGTTTACTGTAGCATAGATCCCAGCTAAATGTTTAAAATATGCCTGACATATGGGGAAACTTTCCACAGATTAAATGATACTGAAAATAATGACTAAACACTGAGTCAGAAAAAAGAAACAAGAAGATATATGCATCCCCTCCATCGTTCCACTCAGCCACCCTAAGTAAGATGATAAAGAAAAGATAAATTGCACGATTCCATAAATTAGAAGAATTACAGAAAGGTCAGATATCTAAAAAGAGAAATTATATGCTGAGAAAGAACTGGAAGAGTGTATAGCTCTAGCACAGCAGTTAATATTTTATATTACAATAACTCAGAAATGTAGGAGCCTTAAATTTTATCTGAAAATACAGCTCTTGGGATTCAAATAAAAATGAAAACCTCATCAGCTTGGTTTTGTTTCTTTTTGAGCAGGATCAGGCTGGAGGACAGACTCTGACCCTCTGTTATCCAATACTCCAGCACATGAGCAGTCTCAGTTGGCAAGAATGCTTGGGAAGTACAATCCCTCTCAGAAAAAACATCTCTGTTTGAGAAAAAAATTTAGCACATGGGTAATGCTAATTGTTATGAGTCAGGGCTTAGCATAAAAAAAATAGCCAAATCAATCCTGAAAGCAGTAGAGCAATATAATGTTCCAAGAATGAAATGCACTATCAAAAGCAATGATGCTTTTGTATAGCTTCAAAAAGCCATATTTTTTGACAGATTTTAGGAGGTATACATAGTAATGAAAAGGAAAGCAAAAGAAATTCAGTATCCTAATATAATAACTACAAGCAAATTAATATTTTAGCACTAACAATATAAACCTGGAGAGAGAGTTAGGCAAAAAGATCAGAGAACTTCTGAATTTTTTGCAGGTAGAGAGAAGACTCAAAAATATTCTCAGATGAAGGAAAAAAATGTAAATTTGAAGATCCCACCTTCAGTG
>VZTT01065993.1:66126-77916 GCA_013400855.1 Buphagus erythrorhynchus
AGTCCCCCCCCCCCCCATCCCTGATACCCAAGGCTGACCAGGCTGTGCTGGCACAGCATCCCTGAGCTCCAGACATCCATGGGTATGTGGGCTCAGCTTTGCAGTCAGCACACACTGACTTTACCATGAGGAAATGAGAATACTGCAGAACCAGGAGAAGAGGATTTTTGGCATCTGGAGCTAGGGAAGGTGAATAATATGAGAAGGTACATGGGGACTACTAGAGGACAAAGTGAGAATATAAAAACTGGAATCAGTAGTTTGGAAGAGCAAGACAAGCAGAGAGTGACAGCATCCACTGAGAGGGAGAGATCAGAAATAATAGAGTGGGAAAAAAGGGACTAAAGCAAGAACACCATCAACAATATAGACAGGCCATGAATTGACTGGTGGAGATGGATAAACAAGGAAAACCACTCAGAAAGAAAAGTGCCCTCCCCCCAGCACTCTGACAGTTCTCCCCATCTCCAAAAAGATGAGAGGGCAGCAGCCTCTGGGCAGAGAGGGGCAGGAATCAGTGCAGCTGGATGTGAGGCTCACACAAGGACAACAACAAAGAGTCAATGTTATGTAGAGGGTGACATTTCTCTCCTTTTCCCCACCAGACATACATAAATACTATGCAGGCTGCAAAGTAAGGAATCAAAGGAGAGAACTGTGGTATTTAAGTGGACTGTGCAATCTTAACTCAGTTGTCTTGCACAGATGTATCATGGTAGGATATAAATGCATCATGCCAGTCTTTTTTACATAAAATGTCACCCACAGGATAGAGTCTGCTTGCTTAACAAACAAACAGTCATTTCATATTGCGTTTATTTTCAGCATTTGTTGGAAAAGCCTAGCCTTATTTACTCTGTGTTGCTCTGAGTCCATATTGATAAAGCAACTCCTTTTTAGCTTTTCTGAAGTCACCCATCAACATAATCTTTATCCTGTATCAAATGAAGCAGTCTACAAACAAGCTTAGCCACTAAATTAAGAGGACTAAATTAAGGTTGGACAAGTTAATTAAATTATGATTCTCCCCCTGTTTCCTCCCCCCAGTTTCTCAGTGCTTGGGCTTTCTGTCTTAGCCATGCAATCAGCATTGACTTTTGTGGTTGATACCTGAGTATCACTGCAATGCACTGAAGTCATGGCTTCTTTAATGCACGTAAATTTTAGATGAAAGTTGCATTAAGATAAGAAACACTAAGGACGAATAAAAACAGTAATTAGAAATGTAGATTATATCCTTCGAATCTACACATGAATAACATTAGAAAAAATATCATGACTATTCAACGGTATAATAGTCTTTGGAGCACACACTTATAAAGAAATTAAAAAGCAGTCCTATGTTTGAGTGTTTAATGGTATAAACAGATCAGACTTGCAAAGAAAGGGGGGCAAACAGATGGAGAGGAAACTCAAGAAAAATACCACTGCATACTCCAAAATACCCAGAGCAGGTCAGTGGCAGAGCTGGGTGTCTGCAGTCCCACCTAAACATGAATTGTGGAATAGAACCAAACTAATCTGCAGCCCTTCTGTGGAAAGTCAGGAATACAAATCAAACTCCCCTTTATTTCAATGTATTAGCAGTACTAGCATTCACTTTCCACTCTAACATACTGGTATTAAACTTATAATTTTATCACTAAGATTATTGTTTTCCCTACACATTTGCAATGGCATCCATCATGACAGTATTGGAAAGCATTCAACATCTCCATTTCAGTTAAATGTATTGCATAAATTCTTCTGTTTCTACAGATGCCACGAGGCACAGATGATGAGAGGTTCTTAGTAGGGCTTCTGTAAAGATGCACAGTTTTGCACAGTTAAAGAAGCACTTTGTCTAAACCTGATTCATTATCTTCAGTAATACCAAACAGCAAGTATTAATGTAAAATCTTTGAAAAAAAATTACCAGCAAAGAGGAGCATGTAACTTTGACTGTTTCTATGGATTCTAATTGATTTTTAATCTGCTGATGGTAGACTGTAAATAAATGCTCAAAGCACACACGAGTGCCAGTCAATGGGAAGCTTCATTAGTTTGCTTCCAGAGAATTACAGCAATGATGGAAGGACTATCAAGCAGGCAGAGGCCCATGACCTGAATTGTTTCTCTTCTCCCCACAGGTGATTTGAACACTGCTTCCATAAGGGAGCCAAAATTCAGCCAGAATTTACATCTGACTTCTGCACCACGGAAGCCCAGGATGGCTGCAAAGGAAATGCTAACATTATTATTTTTTTGGTAGAATAGGGCCCTAATTCATCGGCAAGGCAGACAGTAACACCTCTTGTACACGGCACACCTTGTCTATAAATCCTTTCAGAGTCCCAGAAAAGGTTCTGAAACAAAAAATCTTTTATTTTTTTCTGTAGCAAAAGCAAAAGAAAGGGTTTTGCATGTAAAAATTTACTTTTTCCACTTGTTTTCATCACTCTAAATGTCCTGCTGATTATATTTTTTATATAGGCACACTCTGCAAGTGCTCCCAACACCACATTCACTTGGTTTGCTTCACATCAATTGTCTTGCTGACTTTTAGCCTGCACTATTTTTGTACAATGGAAATCAGGACCCCAGATATATTCTTCTCAGGTGGCACCCAAACCTTCAACTCTTCCACATCTCTCTCATTTCATTCTGCCACTTGAAAAGAGCTCAACAAATAAATCAAGGCTAGAAGAGCTAAGCCAAGAAATGCTTTGCTTTCAGTGAATCCAGGCTACAAAAGTAGGAGAAAAAATGACAGAGCACCCTTCTTCATAACCAGCCTGGATAACATCTCTGCTTCTGCCCCTTCTCCCCAGCAATGACAAACAGCTCACAGAAACACATCCATGCAACATCCACACTTAGATGTTCTGGAGAGATCCTGAGAACAGTGATCTCATGTCTCTCTCTGCCTAAGTAAGTCAGACCTAGACTCTTAGGACTACAAGCGTGGCACGAGGCACTTGTGACTTGATATTTGTGTGACTCACCCAGATGTAGAAAGTAAGAGAATAGCAGAATTTAATGTCAGTTCATCAACAACCACAGACACTTCAGAGGTTGCTTCAGCATCCTGCCTATCATTATAACTGACTACAGAAGAAATATTTGCATACTTTGAAAAAAACTAAACAACCAAAAAAAAAACCACATAAACACAAAATAGCACCAAATTACAACCAAAACCAATAGTCAATTTTCTTAGCTGTCCTAAAATTTTGTAAGGAAGGTGGCACCCCCATCATCTGCTCACATGAAAAAACAGAAAAGGGAAGCTCTTCATTTAAATTTGTAACTCACAATAGCTTAGCACAGACAAATGGAAGGAAATGGCAAAACAGTCATAAAAACTACATGTATATTAAGGACAGGATATTTCTTTGAGAGGACTTTAGAAATAAGCACAGAAATTACTCACTTCACTGTCTACTCTTTACACAGCCAACTCTACTTGATGCATGGGTCCTGTGCATTATCAAATTCATAGATTAACTGTGTAGCAGGGCAAGGATGGCTGAAATCACCCAGTTCTACTTGCACCACTCACAGCAGTGATAAAGTACCCATTTACACATCCCTTATTGTGGTGGAAGATGACTCATTTTATCAGGCATTACAAAGGCACAGGGCTCGTTTAGGCAAAAAAGGGAATCCTACCATCCCAGAAAAAGCACGAATGGAAAACCAGAAGCTATTGAGATTAGAATATCACCCATTTAACCTTCTTTATCAAGATAAATGTGCTACCTAACAACACAGAAAGACAGCATCTTGGTTTCATGCCTAATTTGAGAAGGAAATATTTAACATAAGTAATATTTATGAAGATACATCTGGCCCAAACTCCACGAGGGTATCATGAGGAACCTGGCACATTTCTAAGGTGAACTGCAAAGAGAAAAAACAGTGACATCCTCACATGTTTGGATGATTTGCCCTGGTGTACTTCTTAAGAATCTCTTTTTAGCTGGCCATTGTTAATAGATTGTACACACAAAATTGAGCTCAAAGAAATATTTACTTCAGTGATTATCTAAATGCTATGACCAGTGAAGTGTCATTTCTGACTCGTGAGTGGTTAGCACATATCCAAGAGAGGAACACTACATACAATGCCAACTGAGAGACTTTCCAGGGAATTACTGATTGCACCAAAGCCCTCCACAATTTTAGTCACAGTGGCTGCTGCAATGATCACCAGACAGCTGCCAAAACCCTCCCAGACTGCAAGTTCCTTGACTGCACATAAGAAAACCAAACACTTGGAACAAAATAACCTCCTGATGACATCCTGCATTATTTGATGGCCTCAGGTTAATTCCTTGGATGGATTCATACACATAAAGACCCACCAACTAGCCAATTATTCTTCTATTGTTGACTATAAAATAAATGGTTAAATCCACTAGTCACTGGCTCATAAAACAATTTGTTGGAATAATGAACTCAAACATACTAATAGGATACAGAGGTTCACCATTAATTGTTTAATCCATAGCTGCATAATACTGTACTGAATTATTTCCCCCCCTTTTACCCTTGCTAGGAACTGACACAAGTACAATAATTAAAATAAATTTCAACACAACCATTTGGAAAATTGCCAACATTTTCAAGAACTTATAATTTTCTTCCTTCCCCCTTTTCCCAAGATAAAATACAGTTTTGACATCTTGGTAAAAAAACACTTGCAAACTGTTACTTACAATTTAGGGGAAAAATCACTGTTTTAATCATGACCTTTCATCTGTCCTTGATTTGGAGCGAAAGGGTGGGGGAAATTGGCCACTTACAGAAATAATCCTACTGGGCTTTCGTCTCACTGATTGACAGCCTCATGTGGCTAAACACATTCACAATTATAAATAAAAACTACCCCTCTCAAAATGGCAGAACTTATCCTCCATCAAGCAAGATGTGCTTGGAGCAAGTATAGCTTTTAGTGGAGATGGTAAAAATGATCTTTGAAAGATGTGATAAACATCAATTCTGCATTGTCCACATCCAAACCTATTTGACAAAAGAGCACTCCCAATAATTATTGATGTAAAGCCCAGAATAGCTAAATACTGCCCATGTTATTATTGCACAAATGAAAAACACATTAATAAAATCCAGTGTTAATAATATGGTAATAATATATGCCAATAGGCTCTTTTCAATTTTATATTCCATCTTAATATGGGCTATTGGAAAAGCACAGCTGCACTATTGGCTGCAGATATTTTCAAAATGTGGCAGATAACATTTGCTGTCTAAGACTCAAAGCCACTGCCTTGTTGGCATTTGTCTGAGTTGCCAATGAGCCATCTGAGTGAACTAAACCAGCAGAAAATGCTTCACTGTTTCTTAAAGTGCATCTCATACCCCTCTGCAACAGGCAGAGAGGTGGATGCATGGCAGAGCACAGCCTCAAATCTGTGAAGGTGACTTGTAAATCAAGGAAAAGAGGTGATATGAAATTATTTCAAACTCCTTTCTACTCTTCCCTAGACACTTATTTCCAAAGTCAAAAGCCAAAATCAGAGCAATTTGGCAGAAAATCCTGTGTAATGATCACAGTCACTTTGTAGGGGGGAAGACCTGCTCTCTTTCCCCTTTGGTGAACTCCTGTAACCACTTCTTCCTCTTCTTCTTCTGCACCAGAACAACACCCAAGGCACTAGGCTGGAGGGCACACAGGAACCTCTCGTGTGTGTGCAACTCCTTGTGCTGTCCCAGGCGCTTCCAACAGGCTTCCCAACCCAATCCCTGCATTGGTAATAGCGTTCCTGCAAACATTTCCATCAGCTGGTAGAAGGGATGAGTTTTGCCATCTCGAAGCAGGCTTAGAAGTATCCCGAGCCTTTGGAGAGAAGGGTAGGGGTTTCCCCTCTCCCTCCCACCAGCACACCACCCCTGAAAGCCGGGAGGCACCAGCCGAGCAGGCTGGAACAGGACCCATGGCAGCAGATCGGCCTGGGCAGGAACAGCACTTGTCTGTCTAGGTAAGATCCCTGCCAGCCTTCCTGCTAAAATTAGAAAATGGGCGACAGTACCTTGGCACCTGTCACTTGCTGGAGACAAATCTTTAGCTCTTCCCGCAGCCAAAGGGTGGCATTTTGATTCCTGCCTGCCAGCTCCAAGTCATGGCAGTACCTTGCTGTCAGCTGGGCTCTTTGGTGGAAAAACCCCTGCCTGCCATCAGCTGCCTCTACTCTTTGCTCCATCACCATCCTTCCCCCAAAACAGCAAAAATGAGAGGAAGCCGAGCGCGGCTTGAAACGGGCAAAACTTTCTGGAGGGGAGACAACAATTTTTACTCAGAGATTAAAACTCCAGCCTGGGCAGGTCAAGAAGTAAATTCAGTGTGCAAACAGGCATGCTCATAATTCACACAGTTAAAGCAGTATCACTTTTTAATCAAAAGATCTTAACCTCTTTCACATAGATCACAAACACTAAGCGTCACAATATTACTGCGACAGAGCAAGAAATTATTGTGCCCACTTCTATTAAAAGTATTTAAGTTGATCTATTACCTATGTAGGTTACATATATATCCCACTGCCACAATCTCAAACACATTGATCCTCACAAATCTTCTTTGAAGTAGGGAAATGCTATTTTCTCCATTTTGGGTAATTGGAAATTCTGGTGCAGACCATGGCCAGATGTAGATGATCTAAAAATCCACCTAATCCTGAGGCCTCCACTTTCAATTGGCAAGGCATTTCTGAAGGCTAGACATATCCAGTAAAAACTCTCCAGGTAAGGGATTAGGTGGAATCTAGGCCTAAATTTGGGTTGAAAATTGGCCTTAATGCACTTGAGTATCTTTCCTGCTTTATCTCCTTGCAGCCAAAACATGCTGTGGCCAGAAACTGAGACTGCAGCCAAGCCTCACAGGGGACAACCCCACCTGAGTTCAGCTGCTGAGCTCTCAAAGCAGAAGCCCTTTCCTTGTCCATACTGAAACAGAAAATATAAAAATACTCAAAGAAAGAATAATAATAAAACTTTTCATCAAAACAAAATGACCATCCTTTCAGTTAAAGACTGAAACAGAGATGTTTCTCCTTCAAGAATTAAACTCGTTTTCCTCCCTTGTTTCATCTTCCTCATAACAAACTATTTTGTGACCATTAGAGAGGTTTACACTGTAGAAATAATGCTGAGAGAAAGGAAACACAGAGGCTGAGTTTTTCATGTAATTTTTGAAAATGAAAAATCTCTTGGGTAAAAAATGATACCACTCTTTTTCATAAGCTATATATGGGTTGAAGCACTTAGCATTTGGCTATGTCTGCACACACATTATGAAGTTTCCACAGTGTTATGGTTTTATTGACAAATCCCTTCAAAAGAATTGTATTTGCTGTCAACTCTGAAATGTAGCATGTTTACCCAAAACAGAAAATAAGAAGGGCTCTTCACCCTACTGTTTTAAGTTCACATTTTAGGAAACTATCATTAGATTGTTATTTTACTATAATAGGTTGGAAAACAAAATGCTGCTCTCAGAAAATTATACAAAACCTATGTTGTAGGATTTTTTTTTTAATGTATACTCAGGTCTCATTTACCCTTATATTTGACACAAATGAAAATAAAACAGCATTTTAAGCTCCTGGAAATGACAATATCATGTTATGTTATCTAGATAAGTAACACAAAGCTATTATTGAAATTCTGATAGCATTTGGTTTACTGGTAAAGGAAAATTACCTGTAATGCATAGTTTAAATAATTACTTTTAAACAAAAGCTTCTTTTCTACAACACTTATTTATCTTCTGAGACTAGCTCAGCAGGGTTATGTATTTTATTAAAATTGCCTTCAGATTGTTAGTGGTGGGGTGTGTGTTAGCACAGGGGAAGGGATGACCATTTGACTTCTGTTCCTAACCCTGGGAGCTGGTCCAGATTCTGAAGAGTCAGAGCTCTGCTGTGCATTTGGATATGTCAGAAACACTCAGCCTTCCTCGTGGTAACTGGCAGCAGCATTTCAGGGCCCGGGGTCAGACAAACTGGAAAGCTCTAACTGTGCTTACAACAGCAGCAACAACAACCACCAAACCCGAAATTTCTTTTACTAATGTTTCACTTGATTTCAAGTCTCCCAGTGTGAAATTATTTCGTTCAGTCTTACTAATCATTTCTCCATTCTCTTTCCTGCCCAGCATTGGGTGTTCCCTGTGCCATATCAGTAACCTGTATAGCAATTCTGAGCTTCTCCGTGGTCAGTTTATGTGGCAATAACCAGCACAAATCATCCAGATAATTCTGATAGATCTTGTTTCCTCTCTGAGGAAGCCACAGTCAAAATGCACTTTGGATTCACAAAGCACAGGCACTAAAACCTGAGGTTCTCCTTCTGGAGAAGCCATGGAGCAAACACATACACTTAACAAGCCCCTGGTACAAGACTTTCCTGCCCTGTATGGTTGAACAGGGCAACCATGGTTTGGTCTCTCCATCATCACCAAGACTTCCACATGAAAAACAGGCATATCTATCTCCTCACATCCTTACAATAATCAAGTTAATTTGCTTTATTAATTCACTCTATTTTTATGTATGTTTACTTGCTCATATGGCCTCATTTGTCTGTTTAACATATTTGTCTTTAAAGGAATCAAAATTCTAGAAATTAGAAATTATGATTTTTTTCACATGAGCAAACGCCAAAAATGCTCCTCATACTTCAGAACAGAAATTGCTAAATTAAGTGGTCTCTTTCCTTAGTGGAACAACTATCTGACAAGAAGCAGAAAAGAAGGCAAAAACTTCTCAAAGTTATCTCATGATATTGGCCAAGAAGGGACGGCAGGATTTGTCCACTGCATCAAACCTGAATTTTAGAGAAGCTCAACAGCTCCACAGAACTGACATTTGTTGAAATATCAACTAACTTTCAAAAGATGCTTAAAGAAATCCATGAAAAATGCTCACTAGCTGATGTTCACAGGTTCTGAGGTGTCCACAACACCCTCAGGAGACTGAACTCATCACCTCAGAAAAACAGTCCAGATGCACACCATCTCCTGGTAGGCTGGACCAACACCTCCCAGTGGGAAGCAACATTATTGAACAAGCATAGAAAGCAGAGCAGACAAATAAGCTCAACTTTTTTTTCTTAAATAAAGAGCATTTCCCATTTCAGAAAAAGTGAACAAGAAGTGAACACCCACACACAGCCTCAAAGCCAAAGAAAAACAAAGATTTCCAGAAACTCTGCCCTTCAGCTGGCCCAGACACGCCAGGGACAATCAGATCCTGCAGACCAAGACTGGGAACAGCAATGGGACTCCTCATAGGGAAGCATAAATTAAATACTTGAGTTTTTAACTGCTGATTCACTTGCTCCCAACTATCTAAAGAAAGAAAGAAAACTATGTACCTAAAAAAAAAGTGTACCATCTGCAGGGCACACATATATATAAACCCCAAACTTGTTCATAGGAGAATAACAGAGGAATCACATATCATCAGGGTCAACTTGGCTTTTTCATTGGAGACATTTTTTGTTTGGAAAAAGTATTTCTAAAAAGCAAGCAAAAACATTACCACAAGAGTGACCAGGAGCATTCGGACCTAAAGAGGTAAAAATAATCCAGCCATGCACACGGAGAATTTGTTCACAGAGGAAGGCAGAAACAAGCAGATAAACCACTGGGTTCTAACTTCAGATCCCAAGCAGATTGAGCCAAGGCATTTCTAGGTTTACAGCATTTCTCCAAGACTCCAGGGCCACTTCTCATTCTCAGTCGCAGCTGCCTTTTCTCGCTGCTTTTGGAAAGAGGTAACATTTGATCAGTTGGCTCTTTCTTGGACCTACTTGATTTTCACTGCTTGCAATTTTTAGGCAAGAAGATGGTCACACACCCTACCTAATAATGATACCCAAACCCATGAAGATTACTTTAAAGAATCTAGTCTTGGTTGCATTGATTTTTTTTTTGTTTGTTTGTAAAGAGAGAAATAAACCTGTAGTTTTGGTTTGTCAGAACAGGCAGAAAGGACATTTCACACATGTTTTTGGTGCCCTCAGCTTCTTCAGTTATCACTTCCTGTTTCATCCTATTTTCATGGATATATGGACAATGTGTATGATTTTAACCTGTACTGTCTGGGAATATTTATCCACTGATTCTCAGTTACCTGAGCAACTGCTGGGTACAAAATGAAAGCACAAAAAATAATCTTATCCTAAGTGTCTTCAGTGCTATTAAAACATCCCAATTCCTTCTCAGGTGACAGTCCTTGCAGCTGACACAACAGTAAGTAAACTCACATAGTTAGACCTGGTGGGTCTAACAATCAGTCAGAGGTACCCCACCCACAAGCCATTCTTGCAAACAAGCCTCAGTCTTGGATTTTTACAAAAACTAGCACAAAAAAATCCCAAAACTAAAGCCATCAATGCAAGTAAGAGATTCAGATCTCAAAGTTCAGGATGACACAGAAAATAAATGATGTGCAAGAACGGGAGCTTCCTCCCTCTCACACCCATACTCAGAACTACATGCAAATATTGTGAGCTTGTAGATTACCAATTTAGCAGCTGGTTTCATTTTGAGACCTTTCTGGAGGGGAAGTAATACAGTAACAGCAATTCCTCCCAACCCACTTCCCATTATCACCACACAAACAGACTTAAATTCTCAGGTTGACCAAAACTGTATCTACAACAGAAAAATGGGATTATAATGAAAATTTGCCCAAGAAAATTTATATTATTTACCAACTAGAAGTAAAATCTGAGGCAAGGATACAACATCAGATGAACTCCCTTTCCTTATTTCACAGAGCTACTCTCTCCAGCCTACATGAGGTGTACAAGCTACAGACCAGAGATCTAAGATGCTTTACCACATTTGCTTGGAGGGGGTTTCTGCAACTCTGATATGCAACTCTTTCTCATCAAAATCATCTAGAGAGATAATTCATAAAAATTCCTACTTTATTTGGAAAAAGGTTGAATAATTTATTTTTAATTACTTTAAGACAAGCTATGCATAAAAAAATACCAACATTCCTACTCTTTCAATCTCTGGCTGCTTTTTCTTTTTATCAGGAAGACAATTTCTGCCACATGGTTAAAATTTTTTTATACATTGATTTTTTTTTCTTACTATTATGTTAAATTAAACTGCAGGAACAAACAAGGGTGTATCTCTCTCTAAGTATGTAAGTAAGTTTGTACATACACGAACATGTTGTATTTGACAGCTTCACAGGGTTTGGTAGGGTTTTNTCATTTGTTACCACTCTAACTGCAACGTCTCTGTAGTGGGATCCCTATTTTTCTATTCTTACCTGCACATACAGTTCAAACTTGATCAGAGTTTAGAGTAACATAATGTTTATATGCTAAGGAACTATAATAAGAAATCACTCACTATTCCTATTGTGTGGAAATGCACATCAACAAAAAACAAAAGCAGCATGTGAAAAAATAATTTATAAATAATATTTGAAAGTCAAACGTATCGTGATCAAAGGCAATGGAAACAGAGGCTGNATTGATTTTTTTTTCTTACTATTATGTTAAATTAAACTGCAGGAACAAACAAGGGTGTATCTCTCTCTAAGTATGTAAGTAAGTTTGTACATACACGAACATGTTGTATTTGACAGCTGTCTTCTCCACCTTTTCCATGTCATTTGTTACCACTCTAACTGCAACGTCTCTGTAGTGGGATCCCTATTTTTCTATTCTTACCTGCACATACAGTTCAAACTTGATCAGAGTTTAGAGTAACATAATGTTTATATGCTAAGGAACTATAATAAGAAATCACTCACTATTCCT
>VZTT01065994.1:0-30407 GCA_013400855.1 Buphagus erythrorhynchus
AAGAAGAAAGAAACAAAGAATCCAGCAAAATTATGCTTGTATCACCTGTAGAAAAGTGCTCCAGCACCTTCTGGAACTACTTATAGAAGATAAAGAAAATGGCAGAATACCCTAATCTGATTCAATTTTTGTCCTGAATATGAGGTGTTTTGAGGACATGAGACACCTGTTAGCTGAAGAGACCCCAAGAGCAAGGCTCTGCACTGCCTCAGAACTGGGGATCTATATTTAACAGCAGCGATGGCTGTACATTCTGTTCCTCATTCGTTTCCTGCTGTGCCCCCAACATGTCAGATTCCTTCCCTCACAAAAATGAAAGTTTAGATGGTCTCCCTTTCATTTCTCCTCCAAGGCAATTTGTCACACATTTGTGCTCTCAGTGCTAAAATAAGTTTATTAACATACGTAGATACCATTTGAGCTTTCAAACAAAACCTGTAACATAAGGATCCAATTATGGGATTGTATAGTTAATGATCCTTTTAAATGTAAAACTCCCTATAAAAATTTGCTGGCAGCTTCAGGAGTCTTCCAACTGTCATCCTGAATTGCCACAGAAAGTAGCATTTTTCTGCTGTAATGTAAGTCCAGATTGTTCATAGGAGGTGATTAAATCTAGAAGTAATTTTGAGGAAATAAAAGCAGAATCCAAGACGCAGTTCTCCTAATCATAGGAGAAAGACCTCTGCTTTGTTCTCCTGGAACTACTCAAAATCCCCACCTTCTTTGGTAAATGGATGCAAGAAGCTGAAATGAAGCACCAACTCCCTGTATGGATCACGCTTGGAGCCCAACATGCCAAGCATGGATCAGACCTCCTGAACTATGCTGTGCTGTCTGCTTAGTGCACACCCATGGGTGGCATCTGGGATGTCTGCATGCCTGACATGATGAGGGAGCAATTCCTGCAGGGCCCTGGGGTCTACAGAAATCCTATAAACATCTCAAGGCAACACTCAGACAAAATTTCTGTGCCGGAAGGTGGGTCCAGGAAAATTTGCATGTTCATATATATTTGAGAAGAAGTCATATGGGAACAGCCAGGAAATTTCATTCTTACATTCTCAACACAGGGAATTTTTAAAAGAAAATATATATCATTTATTTGCCAGAAAATTAGAAATTCTAATACTTGCTATCTAAATAGCAAAATGTCAAAAAGGGTAAGATCCATAAAAAAATTACAGCAAGAGAAATCATTGAATCCTTTGTCAGGAAGGTACTGACATCCCTTGCAAGTAGAATTCTGTCTTTATTGTCACTGACTGCAGAGAGAGATGAGAGTGCTGCTTGTTATCACAGCGGGGGCCGTATATTCAGCTGAAGAGTCTCCATCACCATGGTATTTTCAGCAGCTCTCAATTTTAATCATCAAGCTTCACTTTACAGATGGAGAAAGCTTTTCAGTTCCCTTCCCCCTTTGTAACAGGTGGTAAAAGGATTTGCTGAAGGTACGTAAAATTCTGGCAACTGCAAAAATAGATCTTCATCCTCTGAATTCCTGTCCCGTATCCTAATTAAAAGAAACTGATGTCATACTTCCTTCTGTGTTGTGAAATACATAGTTAAGTATAGCCTGTATTAGTTCAGCAGCAGGTTGTTTTTCTGATAAATGAAGTACATATATTAATTTCAGTTGTCAGCACGGATGGGGATTGTTGGAGGATGGGGGAAACAAAATGGCAAATAGAACCAGGATGTTTATCTTTGCAATTCTGAATAAGCAACCAGCTGCACAAAGTGTATTTCAGAAAGGAACATCTTCTGTTGCTGATTCTGTTAATCTAAAAGACGTTTAGATCAATGAGCTGCATTATGAAGGGGGGCATGTGTATGCTCAAGCCCTTGTCTCTCCATGACTTTTCCACTGTTGTTCTGATGTGTACAGGCTACTGCTTTCCCTTAGTTTTTACATGGTTTTTATGTGTATTTTATTTTCCTGCTTGTTACTAAGTCTCCATCTGAAGAAAGTTTGCTCTTTTCACTGTTGGCATTTGATGTTTTTGGTTGGAGTGACTCCTTCCTCTGAAAAGAATGAGCTCCTTTCTTCCCCTCAGTGACCCTGTTTTGCTCTTCCAGTACACAACAAGCCATTGCTGGTGACTGCTGTGGTTCCTAGGGGGTGGCAGAAAGCAGCCGCTCCTCCTGCTTCAGAGGAGAACCCCAGGGAAGGGGGTGCTCACATCTTTAGTCCCAGTGAGTCACTCATAGCACACAAGTCTTAAAACGCTAGCTTTGATTTGCTGCTATGCACTTTTGGCAATGAAACATAAATATTTAGTCACTGTTGCAAAGCCAGGGATTGACACTTGACACAAAAAAAAAGGAAAGAAAAAAGAAAAAAAAGTGCCTACAAATAGGCTGTATGTTGTTTCTTCTGGCAGTAACATCTTTCAGCATGAAGAACAGCTGAGCCTTTGCATGTTGATTTCTAAATAAAAATAAGTCATAATATGGAGTAAAATGTACTTATTTCAAGTACAAAGTATTTGATTTTAAAAGAATTGTTAAAAAGCAATGTCCATCACAGATTTTCCAATACAGATTTTTCTTCTCCAGGAAGCTGACATTCTGTGCCCAAACCCAGGCACTAGGAGGCAATTCTGCACTCACAATGCATTTCATGCTTCCAAAATCCAGAAAGTAGATTGTATTGATGCTGTTCCCCTTACTAGTCTTCAGAAAGAAAAGGGTACCTGTTGAACCACTAAGCAACCAACTGAGCACCTGCCTAGGACAGCACCTCTCCTTGCCCCCACCTATCCAGCTGCAGCAGAAAGTTGTCAGCAATAAGAATAATTGTTCTGAAAAGGGTGATTTTTCTTCCAGATAGCAGATGAGGTGTTTTGTTCTGTTACAGCAGAGCAAAAGTGACTGCATGCAACTGGAGGTTGGGGATATTTGTCTCTGTAACCTTAATCTGCTTCCATAGGAAGAGAGAAAGAAGGAAGAAAGTAGTTTGCTCTAGGGCTCAGCAATGGAGATGGAAGTGCCTGAAACTCCAGGACAAACTCAGGTTGTGGGAGTCCAGGACATCCCTCTGGCTGTCCTGGATCGCTCGAGACAATGGCAGGGAGCCAATAGCACCTGTGCCTTTGATCTCAGCCCATGGGAAAGGCTGCCAACTCTGAGAGAAGAATTACAGACCACAAGGGTTTAAGTAGAATAGTAATGGATTTGTTATAGAATGAGAAAAGTAGAGTTTAGGGGATTTTAGAATTAGGGTTTAAGGGACAAGATGGAGAGATTTGGGCGTGTCTTCTNGGTCAGTCTGGGCTCTGAGTATGATCAATGGAGAAAATAAACAACCTTGAAAAGCACAAGCTACGTCTCCTGATTCCTTCATCAAAGCTCAGGCTGGCAAGAAAGACTTTCTCCAGGTTTCGGGGTCATCTTAACGCTGAAATCGGACACAGGTGGCCTTGTGTTCACAGCTTTCAGAGAGCTTGGTGATGTTGTGCCATGTAATGTTTGGGTTTCCCAGCTGCTGCTGAAAACCAAGAGCTCTCCTATCACTGGTGAGCAGGGAAACAACCACACTGAGCTGTGGTGAAGCCAAGTGCAGAGCTCATTTTCTGCATCTCACAGAAACACAAGGGAATGGCGTGGGTAGGAGAGGCCGTCTGATAACACCCGCCGCACAAGTGTGGGGGTGGACAAAGGAAATTTCCTCGTCAGCTTGTTAATGTGATAAAGAGTGCAAATAGGCAGGCATGCAAACAAACACTATTTAGTAAAACACAGCTATTCTTAGCTTGTGGATTCTGTCAGCCCAAATCCCTCCAGCAAACCAAACTTATCATCTCTCTAAGGTTCGTCTTTCTCTTTTCCCCATAACCTTGCATAGACCTCATAGCTGTTTCTAATCTAAAAATAAGATTCATGGTGTATATGGGGAATTAATTCTGTATGTTTCATATCTTAGTCCAGTTCCAAAGCTCAGCTGGGGCTTTCCTGCAAGAAAGGAGTGCAGAAGGTCCTGGTTTTTCCTCTTCTCCTTCCTGAAGCCTTTCTTTGTCTGTCACCTAATCCTGTTGGAGCAAAGATAGCATCACTTTCCAAACTCTCCCAAGTTCCCTGCCACATAGAGAGTTCAGATGTCCCAGCATTCTCACCATGCCCTAAAGATGCTCTCTGGAGTATGGAAGAAATTCGGATCTTGGGCATATATTATGCCCCAGCACAGCAGGAAAGGGAGGTAATCCATGCTTTCCCTACTTGTATAAAGCATAAGGATATATTAAAGAGTTATCCAGGTTGAAACAGCTATGCTTGGTTGGGAATTATGGTATATGGGTAAAAGAATGTGGAAACTGCAAGAAGAGACGAAGAGTAGGAAGTGCTAAATATCCAGAATTGTTTATGGCCAGAGCAAACCAAACTACCCTACCAAATAAAGTAAGAAGTGCAACAGAGGAATTTAAGGTGACTAAAGGGAATTGAGTGCAGAAAAGAGAGTTAAGTTTCATTGTAAAATTTAAACTAGACAGCTTCCTTTATTTGCTTTATTAAAAAAAAAAAACAAAAAACAAAAAACTCAAAAAAACCCCAATGTACCAAACACCCAGTGCTGAACAAGGAAGGCAAAGGAGGGCATGTGCAGTGTTTCTTTCTTCCATCCTACTAATTTTCTTTCCAGATCTTCCCTTGGAAATGCACTGGTCCTGTAGCCAGTCCACAGTTTTACTGCTCTCACAACTATCTTGATCTGCTAATGGGAACAGAACACAGACCAAAAAAAAAATGCACCTATATACATATAAATGTGTGTGTGTGTGTATATACACACATTTGAACACTGTTTTTAGTTCACTTCCTGCCTTTGGATGCTCACTGGCGTGTAGCATGAATAGCATGAGAGCATTCAAAGGTAGCAAGTGAGCACTTCAGGGAAGAAAATTTTTTGTTGTTCCTCTCCTCCTATCTCCACAGTAAATGGCAAAATAAGAAATGTTAGCAGGCCTGAAGTCATGGGACCCAAGGGTTGGATTGGAGCAGGGAGAGCAGATTTCACCTTCAGCTCCTGAGGTGCCAACAAACAAAAAGAATAATGTAATATAGGTAATAGTTATATCCCCAACAGCACCTTTCAATTTTAGTTTTTTAAATAAATGCTCCTGATGCTAGGTGATTATTGGAAAATAGCATTTTAGAACTAAATTGACAAAAATACTGTAATAAAAGTGATAGAAATGGAAGCTGACATTCTAGTGAAAGGGAAAATGTGAGTCAGTAATTGTACTGGTTTTTTTTTAAATGCATGTGAAATGTGAAACAATTGTTAACAGAGTAGGAATCTCTGGGAGACAAGGGCAAGTGGCTGCTTTGCCTTCTGAAACAAGAACTTGTGGGTATTTTCAGAGTGGGAGACTAGATTTAGTAAACTTGTACACTGTGGTATTGTGATATATCTTCCAACAGCATAATTAAGAAGGAATTAATAGTCTTGGACTGTAAGAAACCACTTTTCTTATTTAACTTAATGAGTGAGGAGGAAAAAGGAAAAACTGTCTCCAAGAACTCTTTGCTTACTGCAGTTAAAAACCTCATATCTATGAAGTGATTTAACCATATCTGTGTAAAGTTTGCTTTTACATAGCATGGCCCATAACCATGGGAAGGGATGTTTGTGTGGACTACCTGTTTCCTCTTCACGGTCTGCCTGTTTCTACAGGAGGCACATTAATTGCATGATAAGTAATGTTAAGAGCATAGCAATTGAATGTGACATTGGAGCTGAAAAGGAGAAGCTGTGACTCTGTGGACTACCACAGAGATAGAGACCATGCATAGGTGCTGCATCACAGTCTGAAAAACACCCCACAATCTCCATCCCTCCACCAACTTGGGAGACGCAGAGGGAGGTAGCAATGTGACCTTTATAAATAGCTGAGTTATGCTTAATCTTATTCTTGTGGCTTGGATATGGAGAAGCATAGACAGCCTGTGGGACTCTGAAAACTTAAACGGAAATGAAACAGGAAGCCAGATCCTTTCATAGCTTGTTGATCTGTGAAGACAAGCTGAGTCTGTAGAGACTCATTTTCTAACCCTAGAAAAAAAGCAGTCAGGGGAGAGAAATCCAACGGGGGGTGATACTCTGGAGAGGAGATGAGGAGGAAACATGACAGAAGGGCCAGCGAGAACAGAGACCACTTCACTGAACAAGGAAAGCGAAGCAGAATTGGCTCAGAAAGAAGTGTTGGTAAGTTCGTACTGCTGTGCTATGAATTTTGGCAACAAGCTGGTGATCAGCTAGAGAAAAATCCTGTGCTGCTGATTACATCTGCATGGGTGCTACTTCTACCTATGTGTCAGACTACCTGACCTTGACAGTAGTAATAAGTTACGATAAACAAGGAAATGGTTCTTCATTGTTAAAAATGGGCTTGAAAAACTGAAGGAGGAAGCTGTCACCAGTTCTGCACCTAGGCTTCCTACTTTTACGGGGTTGGATGCTGTTGCCTTTGTCTCAGCACTCGTTTAGAATTGTTTATGTTCTTTGTGCCATGATTATAATCCTGCTGCTCACCTGCAGATGAGCACAGCAGTTGCTGTGGCTGCTGATTTGTGGGTTTAAAGAGACATGATTTAAATGTCTTCACACTTGCTTAGCAATGACTTTCAGTATAAGCTTTTGCTGTAACTGCTGTGCACTCTCACGTGGGTACAAGCAGAGGGAGGTAGTCACAGTCATGGTTGCAGCTTGGAAATGCCATGACCTGCATAAGAACCTGGAGGTACATGTTGTGGGAAAGTTCATAATACTCCCCTAAAGAAAGAAAATGTCATAAATATCCCTAAGCAGTAGAACTTTGCCATCAGCACATAGCCTTGTTTGAGTATCAGAAACATATGCAAAATGCCGTGACCAGGAAGTCTGGAGGAAGAGAATCCTATTTAGGCTGCTTCCAGTCTGAGCTCCCTGGAGCTGTCCCCTTGTCCCTGAGGAGCTGCTGCCTACTCAGAGTCAAAGCAGAGAATGTATTATTTCTGCTGAAACCTGTTGAATGTATGGGCTGTGTAAGGCCTTCTCCGTTTCCCTACATTGTTCTTTTGGAGCACATCCAGAGAAGGACCATGAAGTTGATAAGAGCACTGGAGCACCTCCAGGAAGACAGACTGAGAAAGTTGGGGTTGTTCAGCCTGGAGAAGAGGAGATTGTCTGCAGACCTCATAGCAACCTTCCAGTATGTGAAGGAAGCTTACCGGGAAGCTGGAGAGGGACTCTCAGGAACTAGTGATAGGACAAGGAGTTGAAATTGAAAGAGGGGAAATTTAAGTTAGACATTAGGAAAAAATTCTTTACTGTGAGGGTGGTGAGACACTGGAACAGGTTGCCCAGGATGGCTGTGGATGCCCCATCCCTGGCAGGGGGAGAGGGACTAGATGATTTTCAAGGTCCCTGCCAGCCCTTAACATTCTATGATTCTCTGAAATATTTTGGAGAAGTTGACGTTTTCTGAAGCTTTCTGAACTTTTGTAGCAGCGTGTTTCCAATTTTGCAGAGTCTGTGAAAAAAAACTGCCTTCCAGTTAGCTGCTATTTCAATTTCTGCTGTTGATCCCAGCTCAGACCTGGATCTTGCTTGCTCTCTCCAGGATTATCCTAACCCACATTCAGCTAACAGGAACAGCACACACAGAGCAGTCCAATGGTGCAGGAGGGTTGTGTGTTACCTGGCTCAGTCTTACAGTGGTGTATGCATCCAACACCAAGGAGGGAGGCAGGTAGAGGCTGTCCCATCTCACTCACAAAGAGTTTCCTGCAAAAGCCTGCAAATGGAAAAAGGTCCTGGAGAGCTCTTCGAGACTCAGGGAAGAGGTCCAGAAAGAGCTTAAGGAGAAAGAAAGGTACTATGGACAGTGGTAGTTTTAAAAATCTCTTAAGAAGTTTCAGGTACGTGATATCTGATTGATTGATTGTTCCAGGCTTATTCCCACACAGAGAGGCTCAAGGCCACACTTCAAATTGCACTGAAGTGCTCAATAAATGCACAGAGGAGAGAGCAGAGAGCCGTGAAGTGGGAAGGACTCACTGACACAGGGGTTGATCTGTAGCATTTGTACTATACATTTCACCTCTCTCCTCTGATGAGTCAGCAGCCAGATAAACATTCACTTTCAAGCCTGCCTGCACAAAGAAATCACCAATTAAATCTGAAGATCTTAACACAGGTTAAGAGAAGGCAGAAAGATGCAAACCTGGATTTAGCTGCAATGCTAAACCATCTGCTGCCACCAACACTAGCCTGGCCAAGGCAAGAAAAAGGCTGGAAAGGGAAGCTGAAGTATGTGATAACTGCAGACAAGATGTGGAAATAAAATAATTAAATTCCAGCCACCTTTGAGCCTTTGCAAGTGGATGCCATGTGAGCTATATCCTGACAGCATCTCTCTCAGCTGCAGCTCCTGAGACACAGCTACATTAAACACAATCTGCAAGTCCAGACAGAAAGCACCAGGTAACCAATGCTGTGGAGAGACACAGAGGTGGCACTCAGGAATTTTTTTTCCAAATGGATTTTTTGATGGAGCAGCACACAGTGCTGCTTACACAACTGACAGCTTTAGGCCTCTTAAGTCAACTATTTACTCTTGCTATTTTTAGCTGTGTTTTAAGCCTAGATTTTCTTTTACTTGGATAAATATGTCTATGGGTTTCTGTGAGTGCACCTAAGTGAATGCTTGGCACACCAAACTTTAGCAGGTTTTTCCTACTTTGTTCCTTGCTCAGATTAACTGAGATGGAGGGAGAAACAATCTGATATTCATGCTAGGCAACACAAATCTCTTCACTGTTTCATGAAAGGTCTTGATCTTCAATGATTTTAATATCTTGTGATATTTTAGGGGGGAAAAAATAATCAAACCCAAACAAAATCCAGTAACAAAAGACTGTGTAAGTTCTTCTTGGCTCTGTACTGGTGCAAAATGTTTGCAACTCTGTAAAAGATTTAAGTCTTTGTTAGGACCATCACAATTCCTTTCTGTTTTTCCTGCAAAGTCCTTAACAAGATGGAAGAAAACTGTTCTTTAATGTGTAACCAGAAAAGAAAGTACACCAGTCTATGCAAATGCTTTACATACCTCTGGGAGAAATGACACATACAAGTCTATTATAAGGGAAGGTGCTTGGCAAAGGGGAATTTCTTTTTGGATGAATGCACACCATCTTGTTAGAGAGCAAACTGGTGAGGAAATCAACATTTAATGATAGGGAAAAAACAAAAACCAGCCAATAGCTTCAAAGTTATTGTGTTTACGTTTAATGGCTATATTTCAAACAGGTGATGATGGTGTTGGTCTCCTTTCAGGGAACGGGAATCCCCAGAAGTGTTTCAGGCATCCCTATCCCTGGAAGAGCTCAGTGCCAGGCTGGATGGGGCTTTCAGCAACCTGGTCTGGTGGAAGGTGTCCCTGCCCATGGCAGAGGGTTGGAGCCAGATGATCTTTAAGGCCCCTTCCAGGCCAAACCATTGCACGATTCCATGGTGCCATAAAATGTAAAGCAGCGCAGTGTGACACCCAGGCACACGCTCTATCTCACTGGCGGAGGAGCGGCTAGGGTTGCGGGGCACATCGAGAACTCCTCCGGGGGACAGGCAGGCCGGGAGCCGGCGGCAGGGGTTATCCCTCCTCCCCGGCTCCCGGGAGCGGGGCGGCCCCGCGGGATCCCCGCCCCGGGCGGTGCCTTGGGAGCCGGGCTGGATCCCGGCGGGGCGCAGCAGGAGAGCGGCGTGAGGAGCGGGTGAGGCGCGGCGGGGCTGCGGGCGCTTCGCAGGGTCCTCCAAGTCGCGGCGAGGGTTTGGCTTTACTTGCTGTTTCTTTGTTTTTCCCCATTTCATTTTCCACTTGACTCTTTGGGGGCCGTTTTCCAGAAGTGGCGATTCCCGGAGAGCTGCTCCTGAGGCCATCCCGGCGGGCCGGCCCGGGGGTGCCGCCGGCCGTGAGGGGCAGAGCCGGGAGTGGCGCCGGGGAACTGCTGTGCCCTGAGCGCCGGATTAGCGCCGACCTGCCTGGGGATCGCGGCTGTAACACGGCTCGGGTGTTCGGCCGGGCTTTGCTCTTTGTTTCAGGGACGGTAATTTTGTTTTGTTTTGTTTTGTTTTTTGTTTTTTTTTTTCCTTACCGTTGTTGGTATGAATGTACGTGTTGCAGACTGGCTTGTATTCCCGTCAGAAGGGTGAAGGTTCAGGAAAAAGGGGCTCACAAATGCAAGTGCGACTCAGAAGGACCCAGGAAGGGCCAGCTGTAGGTGGTCCTCGGTGTCAGGCATGGCTGAACAGGAGCCAGCAGGTGCCCAGGTGGCCACGAAGGCCAAGGGCATCCTGGCTTGGATCATCGTAGCGTGGCCAGCAGGAGCGGGGCAGTGACTGTCCCTGTGTGCTCTGCACTGCTGAGGGTACACCTCAAATCGTGTGCAGCTCTGGCCCCTCTCTGCAGTAAAGACATCGAGGGGCTGGAGCGTGTCCAGGGAAGGGCAGCAGAGCTGGTGAAGGGTCTGGAGCATAAGTCCCATGGGGAGCAGCAGAGGGAACTGGAATTGTTTAGCCTGGAGAAAAGGAGGGTCAGGGGTGACATTTTTGCTTTCTACAACTCCCTAAAGGAACTTGTAGCCAGGTAGAAGTCAGTCTGCTCTCCCAAGTACCAAGTCATACCCGGAGAGATTTAGATTAGATACCAGGAAAACTTTCTGCACTGAAAGGGTGTTCAGGCATCAGAACAGGCTGCCCAGGGAAGTGGTTGAGTCACCATCTCTGGAGATATTTATTAGGCATGTAGATGTGGCACTTGGGAAAATGGTTAGTGGTGGGCTTGGTAGTGCTGGGTTGACACTTAGGCTTGATTCTAAATGCCTTTTTCAGCCTAAAACTAATCACAACCGAATGTGATCTCTTATGTCACTGAGAAGTGGTCTTTTAGCTTAAGGACATGTGCCCCAACAGCTTCCTTTTCTGCTGTACATTCTGCGATACATTTCTGCTTTGATGGTTACTCACCTAGCTCTCTCTTTGCACTGCCTTTCTTACTAAACCAGCTTGCTTTCTCTTTGGAGGAGCTGTACAAATTGTATGCAGCTTATACTTTCATTTTTGCAGTGGAGAAAGACCCAGATTTCTGTGGTATTTAGCGAGTGAGTTTAAGCTAGCGCAGTGCTACCTGCTCCATTGCTAATGTGTTCAAGTACCGTTATTCCCACTTCCGTCCTCTGGCCCGCTCCAGTTGCAGCAAGTGGTGAAACAAAGAGGCAAAATATGTGAAACAGGAAGAAATGACAGGCTAAGAAAGCTTCTTTGTAGTCACTGAAGTGTGCTTCTTTAAGAATTTCATTTCTTTGCTAGCAGGCAAATAATTTGATTAGAAACTGAGGGGGTCTCCTTATGGTAGGGGGAAAAGATGCCATTTTTCTATTGCTATAAAACACTACCAGGTGAAGGGTGTTAGAATTGATTTTGAAAATACTGGTCAACATTTAAATCTAAGTGCTTTTATAGATAAGTATCTGTATTTGGATTTAAAAAAAATTAAACTTTTGTAGTTCTGAGATTTTTTTCCATTTTTTGATGTAAGGGTTTTTTTTCACAATGTTTAACTGTTTGGAACATGTTGCCTGCCTAGGTGGTGTTTGTTTCCTATTCAGCATGAAGACTTCCTGTCCACCTTGTTTCTTAGGTACAGTTTCCAGTTGGATCTTCACATCTTATCTACCAAGGATCAGATGACAAACATTAAAGGGATTTTCAAAAATGTACACAGTTTTTCTTGAGCTTAATGTTTGAAAATGTTTGATCTTGCATGACTACCCAGGCAAATGAGTTTGAGATTTTAGAAATACCTCTGCTGAACCTCCTGACCTCACACAGCTGAACTGTGGGAGTCACTGTGCCAAACTGTCATAGGGGAGATGATAATGGTTATAATTTACTTGTTTTCAAAACACAGGGAATAACCAGTGCTCAGGAGTCAAAAGATAATATAATTATACTGCTCTCATTACACTTGAATAACTAAATTTGGGTGTGATTAGAATGGCATAAGGTTTACCTTAAGGAGCTTTTTAATCTCCTCTTGTTTTAGGCTGTGAAATTATTATTTCTATAAATTACCTTTGGGCTGCCTACATCATAGTCTAATGGCATTTTTATGGCAGTTTGACTTCTAAAAGAGTTATAGTCCTCTTTAAAGTGAAACACTACTCTGAGTTGCTGTCTGACATCTGGCCCTGATTCACTTCAGGATCTGTTTTCTGCTTTGATGGAATTTGGGTAGGCTCGGTGAACATGGGGCATCCTTTCTGCACTCCTGGGGTGATGCAGGTGGCTTGGTACCAGCATGTAGCAGCAGCAGGGAACTTTGCCCCTGTGCTCCATTGCTGGGATTCCCAGCATAACAGATGCCAGTTCCTCAGGGCATGGCTGCAGTGCTCTGGATCAGACAACAATGCTGTACCTTTCAGAAAGACAGAGAAACAGGTACTTATTAGTGAAAAAGTCAGACTTTCATGATAGAAAACACAAGTTCCACTTCTTCAGCTGCAGCAATGTAAAAGCAGTCACTGGCAGTTTTAGGAGGGGACTTTGTTGCTAGGGATCTTGTACCAGTTCTGAGGTCTTAGAGTTTAGTTTTTATATTACAAAATTTGGTTTGATGAAAAGTTTGGTTTTTTTCCAATGAACAGTATAATTCATGGTTGGACTATCTGTTGCCTGGTAACATAAAAGCATAAAAAAACCATAAAAGCTGTGTTCCAGCATAAATGAGGACAAAAAAGAAATAAAGGGACTACTGTCCACTTCTTGAGAGGGCTCCAGTGAAGGCAAACATTGTAAAATACTTCAAACCTTCTGCAGCTTTCTTCATTAATTTTCTGACAAATTTTGAAGTCAGCATCTTTTGGTTTCTTTTCAGCCTTACAAGCTGTGCTTGTTGCTTCTTCCCATTTTTTCAGTGCTCTACACACTGTACATTTTTGGCATCTTCAAGATGCAGTCGCAAATGCTTGGGATTTCTCCGTAGCCTATGGGGACATGCTGGAAGCTTCTGCCAGAGAGAGGAAGTGTGTCTCTAGCTCCTGTCCCCATATCACCAGTGAGGACAGATGCCACTAGGTACCTGTGCAGAGGGATGTGTCAGGCAAGGCAACTTGTACTGCCCACACTTTTCTTTCAACAAACATTTTTCTGAGGAGAATGCCGTACACTGAGCAGAAGACATGTGTTGTCTTACTTGAGCCATATTCTGTGATGGTGGAGGGTTAAAGGTGTGGCAAGATGAGGCTGTGTATGCTCAGTCTCTGGTCCTTTTGCTAGTTCTACTCGTCGTCTTCAGCAGGACCCCATCTCAGGTGCCTTGTCCATACATTATATGTTGCTGAGGCTTTCCACATATTTGAAGTGTTTAGCGTTTATGCTTCCAGGGCAGGGTAGTCACTTTGGGTAAATAAATCTATGAAAGTGAGAAATGTGTACCTTAGCATCAAACTAGTGTCTTGATGTGACATGGTGTCCGTGAGGCTTTGACCATCATCAAGTCTGCCCTTGTATCTGTCCAGCAAAGCAGCATCAAGGCAAGGTGCTTGGCACTGCCCAAAGGTCAGCTGCCACCAGGGAAACCACAGAATGGTTTGGGTTGGAAGGGACCTTACAGACCATCTGGTTCCAACCCCTGCCATGTACAGGAACATCTTTCACTAGACCAGGTTGCTCAGAACTCCATCCAATCTGGCCTTCAACACTTTCAGGGATGGGATGTCCATAGCTTCTTGGGGCAGCCTGTCCCAGTGCCTCACCAGCCTCACAGTGAAGAATTTCTATCTAATATCTTACCCAAGCCTGCCCTCTTTCAATCTAAAGCCATCATCCCTTGTTATGTCACTAAATTCCTTTGTAAAAAGTTCCTCTCCGTCTTTCTTGTAGACCCCTTTAGGTACTGGAAGGTGCTGTAAGGTCTTCTAGGAGCCTTCTAGGCCGAACAACCTCAGCTCTTTTAGTCTGCTCTCATAAGAGAGGACATCCTCCTGATCATCTTCATGGCCTCCTCTGTGAACTTTGCACTGTTAGGTCCACATCCTTCTTATGCTGGGGCTCCCAGAGCTGGATGCAGTACTGCAGGTGAGGTCTCACGACAGTGAGGGCAGAATCACCTCCCTCGAATGGTCAGTAAGGTTTTAATTGCCAAGTTTGTGCAAAATCAGTCTTGCAAACTTAAATACTTGTTTCAGGTCTATCTGCACAACAAAGAGAAGCCCTACCCGTTTTCCCCAGTTTTCCTCTGAGTACAGCACCACACCAGGAGCTTGTTTGTGAGCAGCTTGGAGATACATTTATTGTTCTTCAATTCTGGTTTCATTTTGGGTCATTTCCTGCATATGAATTTCAGTTGTGATGTTCTTGCCAAAGGCCAAGGGCCTTAAAAATAAGGAGTTTCATATAAATGAAGAACTTTAAAAATCATACTGGTGGGTTCCATGTCAGAAACTACCCAGTACCCTGTATTTCATTTTCTTACTTTACAAGTGAAAGTAAGTTGTGCCAAGTGCCAACCCCTCAAAAAGAGCTCAATATGCAAGGTCGCACTTAATTATATTTTTCAGGGGCACGTGATTGGTATTTTATTTAGTCCTTGCATCATAACTGTCTGGTTTTGAGGCAGTTTGTGCAAATGCAGAAGTGTTAGGGAGCTGTGGTCTCTTGATCCCTGCAACTGATGTCTAGAGTGCTTTGCTTGAAACTTCTCTTACCATCCAAATGTCTGTAAAAATACCAACTGTGCATTAGCAATGACAATAATGACAGTGATATTATTATGCATAATGCTACTACTACTAATAATAATGTGCTTTTATAAGTAGAAAGCTCTCGCAGAGAATATTCTGAGTTCTTGCATCACATTTTTATGAAGTGTTTCTGTTAGCTATGACTTTGGTATTACACTGAGCAATAACTTAAATTTCAGTTACTATCTTGATGCAGTCAATTTTACCTTTCAGGGTTTTTTTTCAGGCTTTTTTTTTGTGTAATATTTTAGGCCAGAAGTGTCTGGTAATGCACTCTCACTAAAAGGCAGAGGACTCCTGTGTGCTTGAGCTAACTAAAATATGCCAATTTGAAAGTACTGCCCTTGAAATGATGAAGAGAGAGCGGGGTTTAAACACTCCAGCTGCTTCCATACAAATACCATGAGCTTTGCAGAATAAAGCTGAAGTTTTGTCTTTCATCAGACTAGACACTGAGAGGCAGAGGAGAAGAGATGCAAGACCAGTTTCTGCCATTTGCATCCAGAGTGATGACTTTGGTGTTTTGCTTTCTTTGGCCTTGCTTTGTGCTTCTAATCTGTCTTGAAAAGAGAGCAAGACACAAGTAAAACTCCCTAGCAAACAGGTAACATTGCTGAATAAATCTCTGCACATACCTGCTGAGGAAGCACAGGCTTTGTGCTTCATTGCTCCACCAGGAGATATGAATCATTTGTGATTATTAATCGTAAATTATATGTAATTACTAATCCACGTGAAAAATGCACAGCTCTGCACCATCTGCACACAGAATCGGGTACACTCAGGAGAGGGCCATGCTCTGAAGACAGACACAAAATCTGTGTGGGGTGCAGCAGTCAGACTCTGTAGAGAGATGGGAATGATGAGCAATGTGAATGTAGTTTGGTCAGACAGGGCTGGCTTTCTCCTTGGACAGTAAACAGGCTCAGAAGAGTTGATTTTTTTGTTTTTCATGGGTTACCTGATCCTGCTGTTGTCCTGTATATCAGTTGGGATAACTTTTTATCAACGGGTAGCTTAAAATTCCTTGGACTGTCCTGTGTTGTGCACTTACAAAGCATTCAGGCAGAGCCAAGGGCACTTCCTGCACCAGGGAACCCCAAAAGTGGGGCAGCTGCCACTGGAGAGACCAGGAGGGATGCTGCCTGTGGTATCCCCAGCCTCCTGAGCACCTAATGACTGTGCATCCTTGGAGGGTGGGGTGGTTGATGCAGATCATGTGCTGTCTAGCAAACAAGATTTAAAAATCAGGAGCAGGACAATTACTGTTATTGCTAAGTACGACTTATTTTTTCCCCCTAACCAAGTTTCAGTTATCTAGACATATCAACATAAAAAACCCAAGGTGTTTATACTTGTCAGCTACACTTAAGATGTTCAGGAGGAAAGTATTTCCTTTATTCTGTCAGTTTGGATTCATAATGGCAAAAAAAAAGAAAAAAAAGAAAAGCATTTTGAGAATTGTGAACCAACATGAGTGGCATTAGGGATGACTCAACATGCAACTCTGCAGCAGGCAGAATAAGAATTCTTAGAGTGGGCTTCTTTCAAATAATAGATTTAGTACATTTACGTAAGTTCTGCTTGAAGTGTACAGGCATTAAATAGCACATCTGAATGGGAACAGATTTTTTTTCCACATTAAGAAAAAAAACAGTAGCAGAGATTTCAGAGGCTCCTTCTTTAAAAGGAGGTTATTTTATGTTTTCATTTTTTTAAATTAGGAGAAAGAGTTTTAGAGAGATTCATGGTTTTTTAATGGCATGAAATGTTTTTCATGTGTTTCTCATCCAATATGCTGGACTGTAAATTCTCAGAAGGCTTCTGTCATGTTTTTTCTTACTTAAATGGAAGTGGGGCTAAGCATTATTCATCTAAAGGTCTTGGATGAAGTACCCTGTGCCTTAAAAAGGAAGCTGAATTGTACAGGAAATGAAGAATTGAACTTTCCTTTTGTTCTCGTAGGCGTTTGTAGAGAGAAAATGGTATGTGCAGGCTAAGATGCGCATTAATATCTTGATTATATAGCTGAAATTGGTTTTATAAAGGTAATTCTAATAGGATATATTTTAGATAATCACCCAGTAGGTAAGAACACACTATGGTTGTTGCTGCACAGTAGGAATAAGTATGTGTCACAACTGCATAGATGCATTAACACCAGCAGTTCAGCTGATGATCAGGGAGTCTTGAAGAATGCTGCCAGCTCTGTATTCTCTATATTTTTCTGAAAAAAACACTGAGGGAGCTAAGAGGGCGCTTGGGACAGCCCAATGCAGAAGAGTTGTGTAAGTAAACCCTTTGTTTTAACCTTTGTTGCAACTGACAGGCCTCAGTGTTACCAAAACTATTCTGTTTTCTAGGTAATTGTGTGATTCTACTTAAGGTTTGGGGCTGGGATTCTCATTTGTTTTTTGGGTTTTTTTGATTAGAAGATATCAGCAGACATGGTTGAACTTGATAAGTCACTGACGATTACCATCTTTGTCTGTAAATTATTTTCTTACTATACCAAGAAGAGATCCTCATCTCTCCTGTTTGTTAGAACAGGTGAATGTTGCTTAACAAGTTATCATTGCGTTACTCTGTAAAGGAAGAGGTTTGTAATGAAATAGTTACTGAATTAAGCAGTGCTTCTCGCATATCTCGATATGTGTTTGTTCTGTTTTCAGTATTTTTTATTTTTTTAGTGCAGTGATGATAATAAACTGGGAAATCAAAGAAGATGTGATCTCTTGGCACCACTTAAAAAGGCATATTTCTCTCTTCTAAACTTTGATGGGATGTAATCTTTTGTAGGTATTGAATTTGTGTAGTTAATAATTTTTCTGTGTCTCCCTCTTGGCTCATTCAGTTGAGGTCTGTGTACACATGTGCATCATGCTTGTGACTGCTCTGTAAGAATAAGTTTGTTTTCCCTTAAAACAGGGACTTAGCCTTTTCTGTAACATACCTTTGGTGCTGATGGTGTGTAATCTGGAAAATAGCAATGTGCAACAACGTGAAGAGAACTCTGTGTGCACACCTTGAACACAGGCAGACTTGGACCTCCATGCCAAGCTTTGTATGTCTCAGTTGAGGGTCTCCCTTCCTAGCTCTGCATCCAACAGAGGAGGGAGGAGTGGTACAGGTGGGACAGCATAAGGGCTGTAACAGAGGAGTCTCACATTCTGCCTCCCTCTTTGAATGAAGAGGGTACACGTGCTTTTTGGGAACTAGGAACATAATTTTGTGTGATGGGAGTATGAAACATGGCCACTTTATGGTGACAAGTGCTATGTCTTGCTTTCAGTACCAAAAAGACAGTGAAGAGGAATGTCCTGAAAAGAAATCATTCTGTCAGGTTTTAATTTGGGAAGACGCTGTGTTATCTTTCTGATGGCCTTGTTAATGGTATGGAGAAAAACAGTAAAGGGTGACTGTGCCATCAGACATGCTGGAATATTCAGTAATGCATACAGTGCTGTCTGCTAGTTCCCAAACTGAGCTCTGACAGTTTGCATTTCATCAATTATGCGTATTTAAGGTGGCAGCCTCCAAAAAAGTTGTGAGGGACTCAAATGTGAAGCAAATCCTTTAGAGATTCTTCGTGAGCTACTTGGGAATGAAGCAGATGTTGCAGACCTCTCTTACTTCTTTTCTGGCCTTTTTTGTTGTTTTTTTTATTCTGTGTGTCTCTCCTGCTGACTTTGCAGGGGGTAAAAGCTTAAGGCTTGGCACTAGCAGGAAGCTGATGTGGCATGAAAAGAAAATATGGTGTACAACTTGCTCTGTAAGATAAACACTGCTATCAGCTCCTACTCCAGCATTGTTCAGCTTCTGTTCTTCCGAATTTCTGCATGGCAGAAGAGTCAGGCCTCCTTGTCATGCTGATGCTCGCAGTCAGTCTTCAAGAAGATGGGAGCCCAGCAACTGGTCACAGCACCAACTGCTCCTGTCACTGCCTCCTGAGGAACAGGATGAATTGTGCCTATATGCCAGGAAATGGATTTGGTTTAAAAATCTGTGGTTTTATTTTACTCCCCCCACTTATTAATTGCTATTAATTGTTATTAATTTAATTGCTCATTGGTTTCTGAAGACTTTTGGAAGGTGCAGTGAGGCGGGTGGCGAGATCTATTTTAAGCTGCTGCCTTCTTTAATTTATACTCATGATGTATTTTTACTGGCAGCACTTTGCAATCCAACTGCTACTTCTAAATGTCATTTACTTGAAAAAAAAATGTAATTAATTTCTAAGTGTGACATAAGCACTGAAAGTATTAACTGAATCACAAAGTGCTGTTTGAACAGCAGCTTTCCCATGACAGGAGGAAAAGTTCATGAAGTCCAAGGTACGCTGCAAATACAAGTGTATCAAAAATAGTCAAAATCACTGGTTTTCAGGTTTTTCCATTGCCCATTTGGCTTCCTACTATGGAAATATCCATTTATAAATCCCCTAAATTAAATAAAAATGGGTGAGCACTCTTTGGTTATCTCATGTTCTCTGACACTGATTTGTGTTTCTGATGGAAGTCAATAAACCTGTGCTTCCCAGCACTCCTTGAGGAGCAGTTGCTCAAGCACCTGGGTATTGAAAGAGTTTGTTGAACTCCAGTAGCCTGAGATTTTTTCAGGACTATTGCCATCAAAATTTTTTTCAAAAGATTGCTTGATTCAGTTTAAAAACTGATGCGGAGTTCTCATCATTCTGCCAGTAAAAGGGGTAAGAGAAGAAATTTTGCATTCACATGTATTTCTTGGTATTCCATAATGCAAAGTATGTCATTTTAACAGATGGACCAGCTCTTGATTTTTTTATGGAGCCAGTTTGTTCAAAATCAAATGTGGGAGTGGACCATACGGTCCTTTTAAGTAATGAAATGAAAGTCTGCTGCAACTTACCTTTCATACTGTATATTTAAATTGGTGTTAATTTTAATCATCATTGGTTTGCATACAACAGTGTAAATCCCACTGATCCATGGGCTGAACATCTGTGAGCCATCAGGTTCCATCCTAGTGGACAGAAGGTTCAGTTATTCACAGTCCACTGAGGTTTTTTTCAATGCTGATGCCTTTATCCTAAAGAAGAGAAAAAAAATGCAATTGCTTGATACTGCTGGGATTGTCATTTCTCTAGATAGAAGTTTGTGTGCTTATTGAGAATGTGCCTACCAGTGTCCCTCAGGAGGAAGTGGAAGTGTGTTTTTACGTGTGTGTGAGCTGTAAGTGGGAGTGTCTGTTTTTTCTATGAAGTTTTCCATTTCCAAACCTTACAGCTGATGTTTACTTGTCTGTTTCTTGGCATCAGTAATAAACGTTTTCTGGAGCTTCAGAGCTAGCAGCCTAGAGGTGGGGTTACCTCTGATTACTTAAAATTTACTGACACCTTTTCACTTAGAGCTCTTAATGTGCCTTTAGTTCACAGGAGAGACAAAGTCTGGGTCTCACCACCAGATGACTTGAATACAACATCTTGTAATAAAACTTCTTCAAACAACAGAATATTGGGAAAGGCCAAGTATCAACAGTGCTCTGTATATATGCAACAGTGCTCATAAAAATGAGTGCATCACTGTTTATCTTGTTGCTAAGGTTGGAATTGACATGTAATTCTTTGACTGGATTGTCGTCCACAGTGCATGGGCTTAACTTGGAAAAATTAAGCCCCTTTTAAATTTCCTGTTAAAGCCAGGAGGGGCAGAAGTTCAGCTGACGTAAAATTATGTGTAATGAGTAATCCCCTCTGTAGACTCCCTGGGGAAGGGTCTTTTCAGCTTTCTCTGTGGATACCTTCATAAAAAGTTGAGTTCTTTTAAGCTTTTGTACTAAATCAATAAGTTAATAACAGAGCAGCTGTTCATCATAAACTCTGGGAATTTCCTATATTCAAATTTCTTCAAGAGGATGAATTTCTCACTTAGGGAGCAGATACTGCCTTTGTCAACTGTTCAGTCTCCAGGCCCTCTCTCACTTGCAGGTCTTCTTAACAATGATAGACAACCATAACCTTCCCTAATCTTGTCTGTAATGCCAGGGGAACGACAGAATCTTGTCCTTGTTTATGTCTATGAAGAACAGTGAGTGTGCACCCCCTCTGTGACGATCTCTTGAGCTTTCTACCAAATCCCTGGAGAGGATCTTTCTCTGGAGTTTTAAATTGACCCTCAACTTACACAAATTGAGGCAGAAACATTCCTTTAATTCCTCAGGCAGTCATATGATACTTAGTCAACTAATATTGCCTTATATGGCCCATTTGTTGACTACAACTAAGTCCTACAAACCCCTGGTCTTTAAAACCATTACTTAGAGACAAAATAATGACAGTACAGGTCTCTAGATCAGCACATCCTGAAGTTTAAAAAAAATAATTTTGGGGTTTTTATTGTTACTGAGCAGTGTGTTTGATACCAGTCTTCCCGTGAGTCCATTATAACTGTATACGTAGCCTTCACTGTGTGCAGGAAAGTGTAGAAATGTGAACTATGTGCACCCAAGCCCCTAGAAAATTGAAAAACTAAGTATATAAACTATGTGTATTAAGTAAAATATATTAATCTTTTGCATGTCATGTTTTGTCTTTCATTTGAAGTGGTATCATGTTTGGATGATCTTTCTTTTTGCAAGAAAACAAACAGGAAAAGTACTTCAAAATAGTGATAAGATTTTTCCCTCTCTCTTTTGATCCCTATTTTAGGAAGGCATGAGGTGTGGTCCTGGAAAACAGCCAGTAAGGAATCTCTGTGTCTCATGTGGCAAAAAGTGAAAGTGCAGCTAATGTTAAGCATGTCCTTCCTCACTGCTCTGTTTTGGTATTGTAGAAGGCTATACAGCTTTTTAGTACAGCTGCTGAAACGGTAGGTTTTTATTAAGCAGACTTTAATCTTCCACACTGTTGCTTATTTCAGTAAATACTGACCTTCAACACCTCCTCGTTGACACCTGTTCTATCATTTATATTTCAGGTGGAACAACTACCTTCAGAGGCAACTCATAAGTAAGGTTTTTGTTGTCACTCCACATTCATTCATCACCCTTGCAAGTTCCCTTTAGATGCAGAACAGCAGAACATAACTAATCTGTGAATCGATCTCAATTTAGGGAATCTCAGTGTGCTGCCAGAAGTTGATCTGCTTGGTTATAGTGCGAGAGAATGGAAAGGAGAAACAAAGCAGGCCAAACAGATGAGGGAGGTAAGAGTTAAATTTTAATCTCTGCATGAGGACAGGGGAGAACCAGCACCTGGGAAAGGAACAGCACTCTCAGTGCAAACAGCTGCAGCAGCTATCAAAGCCTGCTACACTGGCTAGTCAAATGAAAAGCAAAAGGGATAGCATGAATATGGGTCTAAATAAAGAGTGCAGCAGTGCAGGTCAAAATGTAGATCAGATTTTAGTCTTGTTATATATATTCTGAATTCCCTCTTCTAGCACCAGTGACCCACACAGTGACCTTAACAGGAAAAATCATCCCCAGTGCTAAAGCCCAAATAATTTGGTTTTAGGCGCTGTCACTTGGCCAGCCTTTGATTTAAGGTAAAAACTCTTATTCCAGGAAGGAAGGAAGCACTACATCCATCTCTCTTCCAAGCTCTGAAGGTCCATGCTTGGCAGCCTTCCCTTCTCCAGCATCATCAGCTGCAGCTGGCAGCAGGCAGGGCAGGAGCTGGCATCTAAGTTGTGCCAGCTTGGGTGCTGCCCAGCAGGCAGAGAGCTGGGGTGCTGGATGGTGGCCATCCCATGCCTTTGGGCACAGTGCTTCTGCTCCAGCTCTGCACCCCAGGCCAGGTGCTTCTGTGCTGGTGTCTTCCCCTGAACAGGGCACTGCTGGCAAGACAGGCAGTTTAACTGCACCAGTGTATTTGACCTGTATTGGCTTTAGGCCATGGTATTGGAATCTCAGAGCAAATGCATACCAAGAAGGACTTAAAGGGTGGAAAGAAGCTAGTAACGATAAACAGTAGCATAAGGGGGTTATAGAAAAAAGAAGATGGTTTTCAAAAAGCTGGAGTTGCATTCAGGTGATGAACAAAGAAAATATCCAGTTTTGCCACGTTTAATGCAAGAACACAGCAGTGTCAAAAGTTCACAGAACAACACACAAGGCCAAAAATTACTTGGAGGAGCAAGTAACAAAAGATAGCAAAACTTCTAATAAATTTGCAAGCCCATACTGGGCAAAAAGCCTTCCAGAAAATCTATGAGCTTTCTGGATTACCAGACCTGAAAAAGAGACTCTTGTATATGGAGCAATCAGTAGATGTCTGGTTACATCAGGTAGAAGTTGCCATGGTAAGGAGCACATTTTAGGATAAGGTCTTTTGAGATCCAGCATAACATGCTTGCTGTCCCCAAAAGGAACAATCCCTTGTTTGTCTTGTCTCTCCCTCTTTCTCGCCTTGTCCTAGCTAAGCAGTCCCTTTCCCTCTTCTGTGCTGGTTCTCCTTCTCTTTTGGATGTGGTCCACCTAGATGGTGAGCTGATAAAGCAGGTCATCCACAAAGAGCTTCTCTGAAGCCCTGAAGCAGCAGGAAACTCCCTCAGCAGAAAGAGTTTAATAGGCTTACTATCTCGGCTGATAGAGTAAGAGTAAGGGGACAGAGTGCAGCTGAGAAGTGGTGGGATGGGGTGAGGGAGTAGCCAAGATAAACGGGGGATGAGGAATTGAGACCATCCTGCTGCCCCCTTCAGGAAGCAAATTGGAAGTGATGGAGCAGCCTATGGGACTGTAGTCCTCTCCCTAATTCACTGCCAGTTTATTGCTCAGAATTGTCTCAACAAGGGCTCAAATGGCAGCCAGTGGTAATGCAGAGTGTGTAGCTGGACCAAGGGCTGTCTGCTTCAGCACAGAGCTGCCAGATCTGCTCTGCCTCATGTCAGTGTTGCATGATGCATTCAGGTCAATATAAGGAGATGTTTTTGCCAGAAAAAGTTTTCTCCAGATACTCATTCCTGCCCTTTTGCTCCTGCATTTCATATATCAGTGCAAATTGTAAAGTGGTTGAGGTTAATGCTGTTACAGCACAGAAATCTGTTCTGATCTGCACGAATTTGGTTGACCAAGTGAATGTTTACAGTAGCAACAGTGCAGAGACTTCAACGAGTTGCTGGGTTTGGAAGGAATGCAGAATCACTCTTAAGGGGCAGCACCAGTCTAAGGTGTTTACAAAAACATGGTGTTTAACATTTCTGTGTATATAAATCTTAAAAATACACACTCTTGCTCCCCTAGCTCCCTCTTATGAGTAGTTTGGAATTGGACTTCAAACAACATGTTTTTTTTTTCAAGATTTAATACTTCTTATTGCTAATTTTTCTTGGTCTCTTTCTAGGCATATGAAGAATTGTTTAGGAGCTGTCATATCAAATACCTGAGACAAGTCAGGAGGGACAACTATAGTGTAGTAAGAGCGGTGCTTTTTCAGATATTCAGCCAAGGCATTCATTTTCCTTCATGGATGAAGGAAAGAGATATATTGAAGGTAAAATTCATTTCCTAAATGAACACATTTTAGCTATCCATGCACAGCAGAAGGAAGCTTTCTTCAGTATGAAAAGTGATATGTTGGCTGTTGAAGTGGAGAATAATTACCAGAATTCAAAGAGAAGTTTTTCAAACCCATTGGACTACATTTAATTGAAAAACTGTCCCTGATCTAAATATACCAATGTGAACATGAGTCTAAATGATGTAAAAAAAAAAAAGAAAAAAATCCCAAAAAAGTGGATGGATGACTGTTACTGCCATCCTGCTAGATGTCACTCCCTTAACACAACAGGTTATTTGAATCCTCCCCATCCACATCCATGCAAAGTTCAGTGGCTTACTTGGGAGCTGCTGTGTTGCTGGAGCAGCAGGAATCCTGCCCTGGGCTCCAGGGGCTATGGCAGGAGATAGTGGCAGGGAAAGTGGGATCTATAGCTTCTGCCTGTAGAGAAGTGTGTGCAGACTGGAAGGTGTCTGTAATCCTAAATACCTCACTGGATTTGGAAGTATCCAGCTTTTCCAGAGTGCGGGTTATATATTTTGCTGAGAGCATATTTTCATCTTTTTTTTGGTTGGCCCTGTTTTAAAAGTTTCTTAAGGACTTGGCAGTTAAGTGGATCCTCCTTCATAGCATTTGAATTGTGAGGTCCATTTACTTTGTTGTTTGAACTGTACAAACAGCTGATAGAATCACATCATAAATTGTATGTAGACAAGTTTATATAACCTTATACTCTGCTTCTTGTTATGGTTATGATTAGCTTGCCTTTTGTTTTTTTTCCCAGCTCCCTGAAAAGCTTTTGTATTCTCAAGGTTGTAACTGGATTCAGCAATACAGTTTTGGGCCAGAAAGATACACGGGTCCCAATACCTTTGGGAAGTTGCGCAAATGTATGGAGGCATTAAAGACAAATGTGAGTATCTAGGAAATGGTTGGGAGGAATAAAAGCCTGGAGAAATGGGCTCAAACTGAGTTAAGGAACTGCTCCTTGTTACATATTTGTGGGGCAGTCAGCCTCCCTCCCAGGTTCAGACTGCTGAGTTGCTGGGAAGGCCATCACCTCTCCTGCAGGGGAATCCAGCTTTTGGTCATCCACTATGCCATGTACTCAGGAGTTCCCTGCAAGTTAGGGAGGCCACCGTCCCCACAGCTAGTCCGTGCCGTCAAGTGGCTCCTGCAGTATCTCATAATTTTGATTAAAAATAAACATGCTGTATGAGATGCTCCTGGATTCCCTCCCCAGCTGGAAAGGAGCAAACAAACAGTGCATTTTCCTGTAAAACTATGGTATTTTGTTGGCTTCTATCCCCATTAAATGTTTTAATTACCCATTTTTTGCTGTAATTTCTCTCTGTAAGCTTGCACTTGTTTGCAAAGACCTGTCAGCCTCACCACCCCCTCTGCTCAGCATTGCCAGATTGCCATCATTCCCAACCCAGGACTATAATTCTTACTTACATATTTAAAACTTGGGGAGATTTAGTAGCCCCAAAGCCTTCTGAAAGAGAGATAAAAGAGTTGGCCTGTCAAGACCTTGCACCTTTCTTGAGTTCCTCTGGGGTTTCTGTGCACCTGCAGTGATAGTAATTGTTAATTAAAAAAAAAAAAAAAAGAACAACCCAGACAGACTAATTTAAGCTCTAGAAACAAAGCATTAGAAAGAAAAAGGGGGAATTAAAATAGATGATTTGGTCCTTCACTGCACCCTTGCTGTCCCAAAGTGACAGCTGCATCTTTCTTGAGATGGGCCTGGTAGTTGTTATGCGCAGTTATCATTTTTTTCTGGTTGCTCTTGCTCTTTGCATTTCCCAGTGTTGGGTTATTTAGATTTCATCTTTAGCTTGTAGTTCTTTTAGCTAATGTTAATGCACAAAGCATTTAATCTGCATTTTTAAGAAAAAAAGTTTCAAGTCAAAAGAATGAATAAATCCTTACAATTAACAAATTGTTTCAAAACAACTCTGTGATGCATTATGCCATTACAGGCTATGAGGTATAGCTCCCAGCTTCATTTTTTTTTTAAATAAAGATGGTGTTCAGCCAGTGAGATGTATTTTTGCCTGTTTATACTACCATGGTTCTTTGCTGCCTTTTCCAGCTCCATTGTCATAGAACCATAGAATCATTTAGTTTGGAAAAGACCTTTAAGATCATCAAGTCCAGCCCAGCACTAAACTGTGTCCACAAGTGCTACATTTATACTTTTAAATATCTCCAGGGACAGTGACTCCACCAATTCCCTGGACTGCCTGTTCCAACGCTTGACAACACTTTTGATGAAGAATTTTCTCCTAGTATCCAATCTAAATTCCCCCAGCAAAACTTAAGGCCTTTTCCTCTTGTTCTATGACATGTTAGCTGAGAGAAAAGACCAACCCCCCACCTGGATACACCCTCCTTTTAGGTAGTTGTAGAATGCAGTAAGATTGCCCTTTCAGCCTTGTTTTCTCCAGGATAAACAACCCCAGTTCCTTCTACTGCTCCTCATCAGACTTGTGCTCCAGATCCTTCACCAGCTCCACTGCCCTTCTCTGGACACACTCCAGCCCCTCAATGTCCTTCTCATAGCGAAGGACAAAAACTGCACACAGGATTTGAAGCGTGACCTCACCAGTGCTGAGTANGGACAAAAACTGAGGTATGACCTCATTGCTGAGTACAGGGGGACAATCACCGCCCTGGTCCTGCTGGCCACACTATTTCTGGTACAGGCCAGGATGCCACTGGCCTTCGTGGCCATCTGGGCACATACTGGCTCATGTTCAGCTGCTGTTTACCAGCACCCCTACTTTCCTACTCTTTTCCACCCAGCCACTTTCCAGCCACTCTGCTCCCAGCCTGTAGCAACGCCTGGGGTTGTTGTCACTCAAGTGCAGGACCCAGCACTTGGCCTTGTACCTCAAACCATTTGCCTTGATCAGATTGGAGGCTGCTGCCTGCAAATGCTATTGTGCCTGGGCTCTTTCAATTAATAGCTGCTTTACACTTAGACCAGGCTTCTGTTCCTGTTTTGCAATTTTTCGTGTTAAACAGAATTCTTAATAATTTTAATAATATTCTTCTTCTGTGTGCTTTCCAGTGGGCTGAAATAAGTGCTACAAGAGATCATGAAGAAAGAGGAAGCATGTGTAATACACTGTTTTCTGATGAAAGTAAGGAATACAAACTGTATGAGGCCATAAAATTCATCATGCTCTATGAAGTTGTCGAAGCCTATGAGCAGATAAAGAGCAGAGACGAACCCATACACAACCTTTTTAGCCTTCTCTTTGCTCGTGACTCTTCATCTGACCCTCTGAGTTTCATGATGAATCATCTGAACTCCATAGGTGACTCTGTTTGCCTAGACCAGGTAATGATGTAGATGAAAAACTAACCACACAACTTATTCCATCTTTGTAGTGATTAGGTGATTATATCATACATCATCCATGATAGCTGGCCCATTTTTTTTTCTTAGAGACATGGGGAAGTGGACTGAGAATAGCCATTTATCTTCCAGGAAAAAATACTGTAGTAAGAGTGAACCAAAAATAAATGCTACAGGCTATCAATAAGACATAGTTTAGAACAATAATAACTTTGATATGTAAAATAATTTTAGGTTATGCTGTTTTGACCAGTTGTTTTGCTTTTCCTATCTGTTCCACTATGTTAAACCCTGTAGCATCACTCTCTTCTTCCCACCCTTGGTTCTCATGAGATATAATGTCTTTTAAGAGTAGGTAATAAGAACTCTACTAATCAACTTTATGTTTTAAGGTTTTTGTTTCTGGTTTTATAAGTAGTGAGAAGTTCAGTGCTGACATCTAAAGTCCACACTGCCATTCCACAAGTGGTTTCACTTTCCCATGGCTGAAACTATTTTTTATAATCAATTTCAGTTATCAAGTCAATTGTTATGTGATGCAGTCAGATTTAGGAGCAGTTTGATTAAAACTGGACAAGTTCTGCTCTGTCTGGCTATGTCCAAGGATATTAACTTTTCCAAAACCTTTTTTCCTGATTAAGCAATCAATCAATTGCAAGAAATACCAATAAAGATGCCAGTTCTCCAGTTTCCTATATGTGAAGTACCAAGAAACTTTTTCCTTTCGCTGTTATGTTTTCCATATGTAGCAAATGATCACAAGGTGGCAGGCTTCCCATTTTTTCTAGGTGTATCCATCTTGGTAACAGCAATTCCTTTCTTGCTTCCCAGTCAGCTTTGTGAGCTGGCTTGAGAACAGGTTATGTAGGGTGTCAGGTGCAGGAATGTTTCTCTTTACATGCAAAAGAGAAGTGGAAGGGCTGTTGGGAATGCCCTCAAACTTTTAATATTCTTACTCCACTAGCAAAAGGGCCCCTTTTATTCCTTGTCTGCTGTTTTGGAGCTAAATTACTTGCCTTAACTTGGATTATCTTCAGTTTAGTTTTCAAAGTCTAGAAATAAATATCTTACAGATTTCTTTAATTTTTAGGTTGAACTGTTTCTTCTTGGATACTTACTTGAAGTAAAGATACGAGTTTACAGACTGCATAGGTTTAATACTGAGGAATTTCAAGTAACCTATCCGAATGAATACCGAAGAGAATGGAATGAGATTTCTCTCCTGACTGAGGATGACCGCTACTATCACATCCCCATTTTCAGAACGTGAAGGACCAGTGACTTTCTTTTTTTCCTTTGTATAGTACAGTGAGTGAGTGACCAATTCCAGTGAATTAGGTTTCTATTCAGCAGCAGTAAAACCTTGAGAATGCTCATTAATGATTACAAAATGATTTATGGGTTTATTGTGTAAACATTTTGCTTTCCCACTGCAACTCAGTTCACCATCAGTCAGCCATAAAAACCATAAAATATATTGCTGTACTGTCTGGGGGAAAAAATGTGACATTTTAGGGTTTTCAGACAAAAAATAATTGGACTGCCTGACAAGGAAGGCAAAGGTTATACTGGGTTTTCCATTGCTAGCCTAAGGGTTTAACTCTGACATCCATGGATGGGTTAAACTCAAGTGCCTAAAGCAATAACTGCCTTTCCCTACTCCTGTCTGTCTTTAGCTAGGGAGGATGAATCACAGAGAATGGAAATCCTGGGGTCCCACAGTTTATATTCCATGCTATTTAACTTGCATTGATTTGGGATGGGAGGATATCAACTGGGGCCTCTGCATGGCTGCTTCAAATCCACTTGGCTTCCCTTGTTGCTGGAACACCTCTCTCCAGGGATGGGCAGAGCAAGCTGCTGCAGGCTGTACTTAACTTCACACATGAGAAATTGAGCTGTCTGCACACAGCGGTGATCCCTGAAGGTGAAGAACTGTTACACAGTGGGAAAAAATCAACACACAAGAATACTGTGCCAGATGAATGGAAGATCTTCTGTGTAAGTGAGGAAAGCACATAGCTTTCTCCGAGGTAAGAAGGGCAGCATTAATAGGTCACACCAACATAGTCACGCCCAGTAGCTGTGTATGGCTTTGGTCAACTTGTAAATCCTTTAAGGGCTGATTTCAACATTAGCTGCCAAGATTTCCTTTGCAATTCATCTGAGAAAGCTGTGCATGGAATATAGGCTGAAACACTGCATCTTTTAGAAAATACTAATTTTCTGTGCATTATGTGAATTCAGCAGTGTTGTATGCATGTTTTATCTTCTGATTATGTATCAATCTCCTTGCCTAAGATTGCTGTCTTTAATTTAGATCTCCGTGTTTGAAGAAGTCTGTCCAGGACAAGTAAATGAGATTTGCCTTCCTACACGGAACATTTTGCTCATTTCTGTTTTGTAAAAGAATCAATGTGTTTTGGTTATTTCAAAATAAGGAAGCTTAACTTGAGGTATTACTAGATCTCGCAAAATATTTGTGAAAAGCTTACAATGCCACAGGCTAATGGTTGTACTGAAGAAGGTGGGATTTATTAAGAAACAAAGCCTCTCCTTTCCTTATTGTAGAGGTATGGGGACAGGCAGGTTTGTTTTTTTAAACCTGCAGAATAAAATGCAAGCCAGTAACAAAGATGGGAACAGGGCCTGCAGGAGCTAAAGCAGTTGCATGAGGTATCTTCATGATAATGCTTGGAGCTGGTGGAGAGTGCTCAGTTCCTTTGTGTAAAGGAAAGCTGTTTTATCCCTTATGCTCCTTTTATTTGTGTGTATATGTATATA
>VZTT01065995.1:693-31338 GCA_013400855.1 Buphagus erythrorhynchus
TAGTTCCAAGAATTATTTTTTTTGATTTAATTTGTTTTTTGGTTGTTTTTTTTTTTTTTTAATATTTGAAAAATAAGCACAATCTGAATTTGCTACTCTCATGAAACAGTTCTTGTTGATAAGTGATGTAGTCATGGGTAACTCAAACCAGAATTGGAAATTACTTTGCATAATTCTTAAGACTGCATTGCACTGTCAGGTTGACTTCCTTTACAGAAAGAATGACAGAGATGAAAGGCAGTGGTCTCCAGTGTGCCAGCTTGCCTGTTCTGTCTCATCACAGACTCTAGTAATCTCTCTTGTTTGAAAGGTGTGATTTATTTCCTTTACAGAAGTAGTGATGAGGAGGGTGGGGTTTTCTGCATGTGTACATGCCTGCACAATGGGATTTGGGGTTTTTTGGTCACATTGCAGCACCTTGTACATACCTGCTTCTGTGGGGCAGTCTGCTGGGGAGCAGTGAGGAGTCTTCTTTTTAGTAGTTCTCCATCAGAACTGGATTTTTGTTTACTTGCTTCAAGCTGAGACATAAATGGACCAATACTGTAGGAGCTCTGATCTTACCTGGTCACAGCCCTGAGAATTTGATAGATCTTGTGTGTGTTATTATAGCCCTGCTCTTTTGGCAAACCCATAAAGAAAACATAAGCCAAAATTCCTGTAACTTGAGAGTCTTCAGCTTTTCTGAAGGCTAAATTAGTCTTCACAAATCCTGTCAGCACTTATTACTTCAGTAACCCTCCTCACTTCTCTTGCTGGCAAGGATTGTTCCAGGTCCTTACTGCTGAGAGCTTATGCTACACTAATCCTCCAATAAAAACCAGGTGTGTTTGTCCCCTGACACCCCCAAGCCCAGGATTCCTGTCTAAAAGTCTGCCTGAAGAAACAAGCAGGGAAAATTGCATTTGTACCCCTGAAAGAAGGGGGTTTAGGATTTCTGAGGACACACAAAAATTTGAAATTTTAGTTTCAAAAAAAGAGGTCCCACCTAAGGTGAAAGGTGAGAATTCAGGAGTTTTGTAGGAGACTCAAAAAAAAAAAAAAGAGCCTTTTCCCTAAGGTCATGTAAGACAGCAATATCCTTAGATATTTGCAGGATGTTTTTGCATATTTCTACATTTCTGTGGAAATGTGCTTCTATTTTTTCTTACTATTGCAGAAGTCCTTTATCAATACAGTCCTGTACATTGTGGCCACACTACATGGGTTTCTTAATGTACAAGCTTTCTTTAAAGCAGTGTTCTTTAGGGGGTCCCTGTCACATGACGTGGAAATAATACAAAATTGTTTGAAAGCAAGATCAGTTCTTAATAGAACTGATTTATGCAAACTGTTTTTGCATAATTTTTTAATGAACTATTTTATGCAAAATCAGGTATTTTTCACTATTTTTACTCTGACATATGGATGGGTCTCTAATAGATCTGTTTGAAAGCAAACAAACAAAACCCCTTAGGACTGCAAACAGACCAGCTGCTTCGGTTTTTCTCTCTGTGTAGAACTGGATGTCCAGTTTTATTGAGGATTAAGCCAGTTAAACATTATTTTTTTTCATTATTTCATTTCAGTTTGTTGGTTTGGATGTGATATGGTTCAGAGCAGGATGTTGACATTTATAGACATTAAGTGTAATTTTTACCAAACTAGTGTAGTTACTGAATAAAGTAGGCCTTGAAGGGTCAGTATTTCAGCTTTCTACTTCAAATCCTGAATATTCATGGTGAAAACATTTGAACACATTTTTTCCACTGGAGGCAATTTACTAACCACCGAAATAGGTTTCTGTTCTATGAAACTTTGGTGTAGTGATTTTATATACATAATACATGAAATAGGAACCATGTGTCATTATTTTTGGTAATAGAGTTAACTTAAAAACATGTTCTTAATCTGTCTCTCTTTAAGTGCAGTAAAGACAAATTCAAAATAAACCAGGAAAAGTAAGTTGCAAATTCTCTATGTTAAAAAAAGGCATAAAGAGCTTAGTGAATCCTTTGGTGTATGAAGCAGAAGGGGGTAGGGGGTTCTGATGCAAGGGAGTCAGTCTGAGAGCAGGATGTGACATCTCTTGAAATTAGTTTTACTAGATCAGTATAATCCTAAAATTCTGCAGTTCCAGGAGAAACCGTAGAGTCCATTGTAACTACAGCCAAGGAGAGGTGCTCTTCAGCAGTGGACCTTCTGCTGACCTGTGTCATCTGCTTCTTCCCTGAGGCAGAACACATAGTTCTTCTCTTGGCAGAAGCATTTTTTTAATATCATCTTTACAGTTTGTAATAGCTCAAGTACTCTGTAAATTCCACTGCAGATGTGGTGAAATACCTATTTAGAACCAATTACATGGTACATCTTACTGAAATACAGTGCATTTAATAGAAACTGTGAGAAAGAAAATGGGTTAAACTTCCTTTGTAATGTTTGTGTTTTTTTTTTTTTTTTCTCCTTAGGTGTCCTTGTTAGAATACCGTAAGAGGCAACGTGAAGCTCGAAAAAGTGGTTCAAAGACAGACAACTTCCCCCTGGTTACTGTATCTCCTCATGCTGCTGGTGGAGGAAATACAAGTAGTAATAATGGTGCTAGTGATGGGTATAACAACAGTGGAGAAAATGGGGAGCAAAGTGATAACACTGCAAGCCTGCCTTTACCACTGCCAACTACTGTTTATAATGCAGCTCCAGAAGACACTGGCAACAACTGTGCAATTAAGGAATCTTCCTCCAGTGAGAAGAGCGAACCTGAAGTTCAGTGGTAAGCCACAAAACTGCAGGACTAAAATTCAGAAGAATTATTTATGTAAATCTAAGTCTTTGGTATTTGAAATCTGTTTTTCATTAAGGCTGCTGTTGCAGATTACTGACTGGAAGTAAGCTTCCAGCTTAGTAAAGAATTGTCTTACCTTTTCCTCAGAAATACAGCAGACACCTCATAATTATTTCAATACATGAAGTATTACCCATATTTATTCGATTATTTTAATTCTACTTTTTTATCTTCTAATGGCAAAATAGGTATTGGTTTGAGCATTTATGTCCTTGTATTTCCACTGCCTTGTCTATGAGCTGAAGAGAATTTTTCACGTTATATCTCAAAACCTTTCCAGAAGTCCTGTAGGGCATAAGGTGCAACAGGAGAATAATCAGTACAGATTAGCAAAGGCTTCTGGAAAACCTTAGGAGGTCTGGTTTTCAGTCATCTGGCTGGAATGTGTGTGGGATGTTTGCTGTTGCTTAATTGCCCTGTGCAGGGCTGAATGCAGCCTGGCCAGCAGCTCCTGCTCAGGTGGGAGCATGTGGTGACACACACAGCAGTTGCTCAGTGGTTCCCTTGTTTGCAGACCATATGGACAGTGTGTGCAATGCCAGATACTCCAAACAATCGCAGAACCTGAGGTGGAGTTTGGCTGGGGAGGAGATAGAGTAACTTCAGTCTGTATAAAACACAGCACAAATTTTTCACTGAGTTTTTGGTAGCTTTAAAATAGATCAGCTGTGGTGACACTGTCTCCAAAACATTATTAGTGCAAAAGAAATCCTGCAGATGTTCTTCATGCTGTAGCTAAGGCCTAACTGTGGTGGGGATTAACCATGGTCTTAGGAGTTGAACATTCTTCTGCTCAGATGCTCCAACTATTCCAGAAAATATTTTGTAAAGCCAGTTGAAGGGAGAGTATAAGTGCAGTCCACTGTGCAGAAGCTACCGCACTAAACTGTGGAAACAGGCTAAACAGGGAGGAATTTACTACTTAGATTTTGCAGTAACCTTGCAGAGCAGCACCAAAACTTACTCCAGTGCAGCAGTATTGTGAAGTGATGCCATATGTCCTTGCCAGAAAGGAGAACAGTTTTGCGGAGTGCTGTCACTTAAAATGTTCCTGGTCAGGTTGTGATTGAGAGATGTAATGGGTTCTAAGAGAGATGTGACTGTCAGTGCATACCCACTATCTGGCAATTCAAGTGTAGAAGCTTAAACAGAGATAGATTTGTAGTGGTACACAATTTACAGCTGTGCATCTGCTATTAAAGAGCAGATTCTTAACAAACAAACAAGATGACTACTTCCAATTCTGGAAGTAGGTAGAGAGTTTTCTGCAAATTGAGACTGAACCAGTAACTGTGACCTTTATTTTTTTACTTTTCAGTTGTTTAGACAAAGAAAAACCCACAGATCTAGGGATACTTCCTTATTAAGAGGAAATGCCAGTTTAATGTAACAAGGTTGCAGGAAATCACTGTATTTAAAGTGGGAGAAAATAGATACAAGCCACTTAAATAATAATATTCCTTATGCACAACCAGTTTTTTGGTTGTTACACGCAGCCAACGCTGTAAACTTTCTCTGACTCAGTATTTGCATATACATTGTCCTAAATTTGGTCCGTGGGAGTACATACTCTTAAATTTAAAATGGACTTCTCTTGCAGGACTGCATCAACCTCTGTGGAGCAAGTGAGAGAACGAAGTTATCAGAGAGCTTTACTTCTCAGTGATCATAGGAAAGACAAGGACAGTGGTGAGTTTTTTTGTTTTGAAGATAGAGAAATCTAACCAGTTCCCCCATGGTAATCTGTAACAATTCTAATATTGTGTTTGGGTCTGCTTCATCTGTAGGGGGAGAATCACCTTGTAGGCCATGCTCACCGTCTCATGTTCAGTCTCCATCTCACTCAAATCTCATTTCCCAGTTGCAGCTTAAGGTCCCTTCTTTGACTGAGATTACAGAAGGTCAGTAAGCAGATGACCTTGTATGACACTTGACATATTCAGTAGTCTTAAAAACAGCTTTAATAGCTCTTTTAAAATCAAATATAAAGTGCTTAATGATCTCTGCAAAAGATTTGATTTTCCCACTTTGATATCTCTGCTTTATTTCTGTAGAACCCGATTCTGAAAATCCAGAGCCAACTTCTGAATGTCCGTCCCCAGATACTTCACAAAGGACTTGTAAGAGTCCATCAAAAGCAAGCAAGGTAATGCAAGGTGTTTGCACAATATGCATAGGAATAGCTCCATACATCTCTGATTTACCTTTAAAAATGTTAATTGTAAGATTTACTACTTTGGTGACGCACACATGTTCATCTATCTGTGCTGTGCAGTAATTTAGCATTTGCAAGAATATTGGTCCATATACACTAAGAAGGGTTTGTATGCTGTGCTTTCAGTAGCTGTACATGTTTATGGGTGATCTTACACTCTGTAGACAAAGAAGAGGTTGCATCTGCTGTTCTGAGGTGTGAATGCTGAAGAACTGGCACTCAAAACTGACAGCAGTGATGTGATTTACCCTTAACAGGAGGTTGCTCTTGCTCTGCCAGGGTTTGGCATTGTTTGGCAGTCAGGACTTTGATAATATGGAAAAGGATGTTGAGTGGTTGCCATACTAAATGAAGTAATTCAGGTTGTCATATTTAGTCTGTTTGCTTGCAGTATCCCAGCTTTAAAACGTTAAATCACTCTAATAATTGCTCTATTTCTATAAGTGATGTTCTCTGGAATTACTTCTTTTAGATTCAGAAATCTAAGACTTTTAACAAAAAATGGATTCAGACTTTGACCTAATAGATCATATTTCTGTTACAACTTTAAAATACTTTAGTGGTGTTTGACTTGGAAGAATTATTGATATACACTTGCTAAAAACAGTGCCTTCTTAATCTTACTCTGTTATTGATGTTTTTCTCACACCAAATACATCCTGCACCTCAGCACTTTTTTTTTCACAGTCTGGGAGGAGAGTGTTCTGAGATGTTCTTTTTCGTTTATCATGTGTATGGTTGAGTATTTTGAACATTGAGCACTGACTGCCTTTCTTTTCATTCCAGCCCTCTTCACCGAGTCCTGTAGTTTCAGCACAGCCACTTGGGAAAACACCCACAAAACAAGATTCGCACTGGGAAACTGCAGCTAATGCACCTGAGACTGAATGTGCGAATCATCCAAAATCTGAGCTGCAGCAGAAACAGCTGACAAACAACGTCCAAGCACTTTCAAAAAATCATCCATCTCAGTCACATCTGCGCAGCTCTGCTGAGCAACTTTCCCATTCACAGAAGTTGCCTTCTGCACCTTTGAAGCTGCATTGCCCCCCTTCGCCTCACGTAGAAAATCCCCCCAAGTCTTCTACCCCTCATGCGCCTGTGCAGCACGGTTACCTTTCACCAAAGCCTCACTCACAGCAGCTGGGATCTCCATACAGACCTCATCATCCACAGTCACCTCAAGTTGGAACGCCCCAGAGGGAAACACACAGAAACTTCTACCCTGCAGCACCGACCCTCCAGCCCAGTAATCAGGCGCAGGCTAGTGGCCCACTCTTCACTCAGACAACATCAGGACAATCTTCAGCTTCCTACAGCCAGTTTAACCAACAAAATTTGAACAGCAATGCGCCACCTCCCCCACCCCCTCCACCCCCTTCTTCCACTTACTATCAAAGCCAGCAGCCCTCTGGAAACTTTCAGAGCTACAGCCAGCTGAAGGGCAGCATATCCCAACAGACTGTGTTTTCATCTGGACCAAATCAAGCACTTCCTGGCACTGCGGGTCAGCAAACAGTGCCAGGACACCACGTAGCTGCAGGGCATTTTTTGCCCTCTCAGAATCCCAGTATTCATCACCAGGCATCGGCATCTGCTGCTCCTCCTCCTCCTCCACCACCCCCTGCTCCAGGCCCCCACCTTGTCCAGCAGCAAAGTACTCATCAGCAGCACTCTGTAGCACATGTTGTCGGTCCAGTTCACGCCATGGCAGTGGCTCCTGGATCACACATTCATTCTCAAGCTGCTGGTCACCATTTGCCACCACCACCTCCACCACCAGGTCCTCTCCCCCACCACCAACCTCCCCATCCTTCCACGGGACACCAAGGTTTGCAAGCACAACACCAGCACGTTGTAAACTCGGCACCGCCTCCCCCGCCGCCCCCTCCCTCCAACGTGATCGGCTCGGGGCACCACCCCGCATCAGCACAAGGGTTACACCACCCATCTCATCAAGGACCCCCCCATTTCCCTTCCACTGCTCACACAAGTGTCTCCTCCTACTCCTCGCAAGCCTCACATCACACAACGTTAGGACCTGGACCTCAACATCAGCCTGCTGGCACAGGACCTCATTGCCCACTCCCTGGTCAGGGTCCTCACATCCAACCTCAAGGACCAAACAGTATTGCAACACCGACTGCTTCCGGGTTCTGCCCTCACCCCGGCTCCGTGACCCTTCCCCACGGAGTGCAAGGGCAGCAGCAGGCCTCGCCCGTGCCAGGACAGATCCCCATCCACAGAGCACAGGTGCCACCCACCTTTCAGAACAATTACCATGGGTCAGGGTGGCATTAAAACAGATCCCTTTAGTTATAAGCATTTTTAAAATGTTCTGTAATATAAACTGTGTATATTTAATATGTACCTATTCAAGGTACTTTTTAAAGCTTGTACATGATACTTTGTATAAAAGCAAACACCAGTGCTCTTCCATTGTATCCTTTCCATTTTTTGCTTTTTAAAATTCCTGAAAACGTGCTGTTAAGCCAGTATTTGGTATTTCTTTTTATTTTGTAAGTGGACATTCCAGCTGTTTTTTCTGGCAGTAGGTTTGATGCTGCATAATGTTTAAAATTTTATTGTTGCAGTTAAATTCATTTAGTGAAAGTTTTCTATATTACTTTTATACATATGTAATTAAATAAGTACACAGGCTAAGTGATGGCACTAACAATTTTTTTTTCCATTTTCTGTCAACAGTTTTTTGTGTGCATAGAGATAGGAAACAATGCAATACAGATTTTTATAGTTCTGGTGTGGACATGGCTTTTTATTTCATCAGTTATTTGCAGAAATTGTAATTTAATGTATAGACTGTTTCTAATGTCTCAGACGAGTGCTGTAAATACTGTATTTCTTTCGCTTGTAAAGTTGCTTAAAGCTTCTTTCATTTGATATAGTATTGTATATAATAAGTCTTTTGCAAAAAAAAAGTGTGATCTTTGTGAAAGTAGTACAGTATATGATCTTTAATTTTTTTTTTAATATACTGTCACATTGCAGCACTGGTTGGGCATTTTAATTCATGTTAATAAATCACAATTATGTCAGTTTTACCTACTTGTCATGAAAGGGTGCTATTATCAGCAGGAAAGTGGCCTTAAGTCTCTGATCTCCCCTGCTCTCTGCAAGGCTCTTCGCTTCTCTGCAGTTTCCAGCTGTGGCTTCATTTCTGTAGCACAGACAGATGTGGAACAGGCTGGAGGAGGGGGATTCTTTCCCCTGCTCCCTGTAGAGGTTGAGGAATAATCACCCCAAGCACAGCAGAGTCCTGGGTCAGTTTACTGATAGGGTAATCAGGGGCACTGATGGATATTCTATGCTAGAGGTGTTCTGACCTTGGTTACAGAGCAGGGCAGCACTGCCTGCTGCAGTACCTTCCTATTTCCCTTCTCTGGTGCCTCCTCAGGCCCTCCAGTTGGGGTGTACGGGGAGAGCTCAGTGGGTGGTGCTGTAACAGGGTACAGAATGTTACAAACTCTTTGGGTAGCAGTTTGGGGTTTTTGTAAGGGAAGGCATTGATTTATTCCTGCTGCAGCAAGCGGCAGCTGAGATGGTGCTGTTCTGCTCACCTGTGCATGTGAGGGCGTCCTTCCATCTCAGCAGGAACTGCTCTCAGTCCTGCCCACACAACAGGACCGTGCTCAATGGCTCCACCTCAGACCAGAGAGGGAACCAGTGGGAGGACAGCTGGAACGGCATAGGAGGGGAAGTGGCTACTCCTACCCACTAAAAAGCAATGGTAGTTTTTTTATAACATGTAAAAAAAGAACTACTGAAAAATCTTTCTAGTTAAAATCATACACTAGAAGTGCTTGCCTGAACACCTGCTGACTCTGCAGAACGCACACGAGATTTCACATTTTACACTAGCATGTGTAGTGTAGGGGCAGCATTATGCAATCAGAAACAGAAAAACCCAACCCTCCCTCTGTGCAGTTGCTCAGACACTGATTTTGAAAAAAAATGTGCATCATCCTGTCTAGCCCAGCATTCAGATCTGGTTGTCTGCCCATCTTCTGTACCTCCAGGATGTGACATCATCATTTCAAATACAAGAGAATGTAAAATAACCCAACTGTGCTTGGCAAGGTCTTAGTGTACTATTGGGGAGCAGAACAGGATGAGGCCTTTGCAGGGCTCCCCAGTGCTGCTGCAGCACCAAGGCCAGGCAGAGGGCAGAGCTGTGCCAGCCCTGGGCTGCCCTGGCACTTCATTCCTGTGCCAGCATTTTCTGTGTGTTCAGGAACATGTTTGTAACTGGCTGCAGCAACCAGGCACTACAGAGCTGTGCTGGGTGTGAAGCTGAACGTAATTTTTACCTCCAGTGTGAGTCCATTGTGGCATCGTCCTCCAGAGCAGCGTTGTCCTTGCAGGCACTAAAAGCAGTCCCAGTGATGAGGGTGAAGGCACACGGTCCTGAAACCCAACTGCCGTGGGGGCCTCAGCACTGGACAAGTTTCCCCTGACCAGAGCGTTCCGCACTGCGGTGCCTTGGCACTTCCATGGAGGAGTGGCTGCCCCAGCCCTGGGGACAGGACAATCGCTCCCTTGTCTACAGGACTTGTTACAGAACAACTGGTAGGAAAGACGCTTTTTTTTTGGTCACATTTCACCCAGCAAACCACTCCCTCCCAGCCTCTCCTGCCGCAAGACCCGTGGGGCTGCTCTGACAGACACCAGGTGATGTATTTCATAAATGAACATGGGAAGAAGCTTCCTTTTTCTGGCCAGGATAAGCCAGCCCCCACCTCCCAGCCCTCCAGCACCCCCACAGCTGAGTCGTGGCTAGGCAAAGATTCCAATGACCAGCAACACTGTCTGAAAAAACAAAACACTTTAATTAGACAACTGCAAGCACCTCAAACAACTGGTTATTGTTACAGCATGGGCTATCTTCTCACAATCTAGTTATTGCAAAGGCATGTGAATAAATTTTATATGGACAAAGTCAAGAAAAAAGTGGCACTGTAGTTACATGAAGATCAGGAGTAAGCTTACATTCATCCCACTGACTTCTAAAAGAGGCCCAAACACACCTCCGAACTGTACATTCTAAAATCTGTATTGCCTATAAGCTTCAGCCTATGCAGCTTTTTTTCCTAGGAAACACATAATTGTTGCGTGCAACTTACAATGGGCAGTTGTATGTCTACAGATGGGAAAGAATAAAGCTAGTGCAATTTGTTTTAGAAACATGTAAAGCTATGAATGGAATGAGCATGATCTTGCTTCTTGGATTATTTCACCCACTGCACTGTAAATATCTGCAGCTATATCCTTCCTTAACTGATGCCAAGCGCACACTTTTATTATAAAAGATCAGTAATTCTACACAGAGAGTGGTTCTCATGCTCTACTTTTAATTTTTTTTCTTTTTCTTAAGGTATAGTACAACTTACAGTGCTTATAAAAAGGCAACACCATATGGTACCATGTCTTCACTATCACATTGTAAGGGAAATTGCTATTTTTCTTTTCTTAAAAGCACTTAAAATAGGCAAAAGTTCTAAAAGGGAGTGCTAAATGATAATGCATACTTTATTAGAAAGAAGTCTAGCCTTCCTTTAAAGTGCCGTTTGGGGAATGAAATCCTGTAAACCAGAGCCACTTTGTTTAAAACCCAATGAACAGGAACTGCTACAGAATAGAAAGTTTACACAATTCCTTAAAGCAGTTTAAAGTCCACTACATGCAATTGGTTTGCTATAAAGCTCTCTAAAACTTAGTTGCTTTACTCTGAAATTGAGTCCCCAGTCCCATATTTAAATGGAAATAAACATTTACAGGGTGCATTTACATACACTATAATACAAGAATGACATCCCTTTGCCAGAAGATAAAATTGTACAATTCCTCGCCGTAACTCAGTTCTGACTTGATAAATTTCTTACACTCGTAAATTATATAATATGCATCAGCTAAAATATTTTTCTTTTCATAAATAGTTACAAAACTTGCCAAAACACATGGGGGGAAGTTTCTTTTGTTCAAAAATCTGACATCTGAATGTCACACAACACAAGAAACAATGCTTAAAGACACGTTAAGTGTTTTCTGAAGAAAGTGGGTGAGTAAACTACTAGCTGAGGACAAAAAGACTACCCTTCCCCAAGAACACAGTGCACAAAAAGCAAAATGTCAAACAGTACCTCAAGCAAAATAAAGGTCTGAGGATTGAAGCCAGCTCACGTGTGATCCTGCTAAAGATTTTGTGACAGTCACCATTTAGGTCCAACGCATTGGAAAGTGGTTGCTGGCTTTTTTTTTTTTTTTTTTTTAAACAGCTGGAAGATTCTGCTAAGAATTCAGCCACGGATGCCTAAGGCATTCTCCAGCTGAAGCGCGTTTCTCTGGGACCATTTCTAGCATGGGGATCAGGAAATCTGTAAACTGTGCAGCATCTTCATGAGGCCAACCATACTTCTCCACAAGCACATCAAAAAGACTCCAAGGTTTCAACTTAGTAATGTGTCGGAGTTCTCCTGCAAACAGAAATATTAATGGCATTAGAAAAACACCTTGTTACTCATGTCAATGACTAACCCCTGTTTCGTTTTTCTCCCACTCTGCATTCACAGCACCTTGACCAGGCTGGCAGTCACTGTTCAGGAAGGGCAGCGCACACCAAGCTTGCTCGAGGTCCTCAAAGGAGATGAGTATGTTCCATGTCAATGCCAAAAACTGTTCCTACAGCCATCAGTATGTTACACCTGGAACTCCACTGATTCTTCTGCTGTCTTCACTCTCCCGTGCACACAGGCACTCATTCACACTCATGCTCACACCATGGCCAAACCACACTGCAGGCCTCTCCTCACTCAGCCAATGAACCCAAACTTCACAGAATCTGCTCCAAGCCCAAGAGGGAGGTCTCAGAAACACAGCTCCTTGCCTTGCCATGCAGCATTTGCCAGCAATGCAGCAGAGCACTGATTCATTCCTAACCAAGCCAAGCAGAGGTTTGGTGCTCCAGAGATTCTGTTCCATCTCCCAGGAAAACACCCCCAGGAAGCTTGGTCCGAATCTTTCCTGAGAAAGAAGAACCTGCTGCTGCCCAGGTCTCTTTCAACCAACCACCAACACAAGTGGTGGCAGCAGCTGCAGGACTGGAGTTCCCCCAAAAGGGGGGACTTCTGCCAACCTGGCAATGTGTCCCAGACCAAAAGGCAGGAGGCGAGAATCGTTCTGCCATTCAAACCAGCTACACTATCCAGCTTTGTCCACAGGTCATCCAGCATGATGGGAAGACTCTCCTCCACTGTGTAGGAACGAGGCCCAGAGCCATGAGATGTGCCATGAGGTACGTGATGAAGGGATTACTGTGGGTATGAGAGGGATGAGCAGCTGTCAGGCCAGATGACCCTCACTGCTGCCATCAGACGGGAGAGATACTGAGGTGTCACCTTGTACCAGACCCACAGCCTTCGCAATCCAGGCTCTCAATATCCCTCATTCACATGTGGTGTGGCTTCACCCTCACCATGACAGCAGTAACAGGGAATTTGACTACAGCTGCACCTCCACTTCTCCCAAAAGTATAAATCTGACATTTGAAATCTTCCTTGGAGAGGATGGGAATAGGACCCCACCTTGCAGACAAGTCAACAGGCTTGCTCCTCTCTCCTCCCCAAAGCAGGGACATCTCTTTGGTAACATCTGCCTTCTGACTGTCAGACCACAGCCAGAACACCTGCATGTAGTGTACTTACACTTTGCAGATCCAGTGCATTTATCACCAACAATCTAAGGAATCTATGGCCTCTTGCTTCACCAGACTTAAGAGTGCCTGATCTGTTCTAATCAGTAATTAAGCCCTGCCACACCCAGCCCCTCTGATCTCTGGGGACCAGCTGAAACACAAGGGCAGTTGTTTCCTGCTGAATTTCTTTACTCTTAATGGAACCCACGGCAATCTCCCTTCTTCTCAAGCACATCTATGTGCCAGACAGCCCCCATGGGACACTGCAAAAAGCACCTGAGTGAACCCTGTGGTGCTTCTGCAATGAGGAGAGTGATGGGGTCTCACCCAATACTGGAGGCTGAACGGGCTCCACAAGCTCACTTCACCACCTGGGATGGGGGCATCCAGGCCACACTACTCGTGAGCCAAGTGGTTTGTCAGTGTGGTGCTTGTAACCTACTGCCCACAAAATGCCATCAGACATCAGCTCACAGGCCAGAGATCCTGCCATGCCTGTGGCTAGAGAAGTTCCAGGGCAGGAGAAGTAACCCATGTCCATCTGACTGCCCCAGGGGCTGAACATCTCAATGAAATGGATTAAAAGCCCCAAAGGCTCAGCAGGCCCTGTTTCTGATGCCTCAGCCCTCAGCAGTAGGTCCTAGGCAGGGTGCATGCTTGAAAAAGCAGCTCTCCAGCTGCTGTCACCAAGTCCCCATAAGAGCAAGTGTGCAAACAATCCATCACCCACTAGCTGCAGAGGAGTCCTGCCAGTAAGAGGAACTCCAGGTGTGTCCCATCAGTAGCCACAGACACAGAAAGGCTCTGCTTTGGGCCCACAACTGTCCCAAATAACAGGAAGGACAGCACATCTTGGAGCAGCACATTTATTTCCAGGCTCACTCTCAGTCCTTTAAATCTTTGTGCAACCCTGAAATTTAACTGCTGAAAATCTTACCTTTTGGAAGGTTTCCAAAAGAGTGTATTGGTGACTACTTAAAAGAACGGGTAGTAAATTATGTAACAGGAAAGCATGAGCCCAAATACTGCCAAAAAGTGATAGAAAAGTCACTTGTTACTGACTGCAAGCAAAAATTTACTAAAAAAAAAGAAATCATGTCCATGGTTTCTCCAGCTCCCAGCATTCACTGCAAGGGCTGCTGTAATCATGTACCAAATATGGCTTAGTTCTGAGGGAGGGTGGGTGTGTTCCCATCCAGCACTGTCTTCATCTTTGCACTCTCATTTTGTCATTTCCAGCATCTTTCCTCCCTCAGAACTGCTAAGGTAAGATTGCACAGTGAGACTCCTGGTGCCACCATGGAAGGAGAGTTCTTGCTGTCTGAATACTCCTCGTTTTGTGAATGCCTATGCTAAGGCCAGCACAATACTCAGCAGTTTTTCTGCTAAGGAACAAACTATTTTAGCACTATGGCAGAAGTTTTCCACAAGAAATTCTGTGTTCTAAGAGCACTTAAGAAGATAGGACACAGTAAAAATTATTGGTGTGGGGGCCACGCTTAAACTAATGCTTCAGTTTTCAGTAAGGATCATAATGCTAACTATGGAAACAAAATAGGTTAACACAATTAACACCACTCAGGTGGACAAAAAGTCTAAGAAGTAATTTTCATGTGGGTCCTTCTCATTTCCATCCTAAAGTATGAGAGTAGCACAGGAAATGGAGGTGTCTGCCAACACATATTTTCATCTTGTTCAAGATGTTTGTACCATGTTGTTGGAGGAGAGCAAGGCTATATTTAAGGGAGAAATTAAAAAAGCACATAGCAAAACACTATCTGTATCCAGGGCATTAGCATGAATTTTCAAAGAAATGCTAAAAATGCAATACTGAGAACTTCCTCAGAGAAACTCTTTATTTGGACTTCTGATAGTGAAGCATGCAGGAGATAATCCACAGAGGACAACAGAGTTGTCAGAGCTGTAGAACTCCTGTTGTCAAAGCAGAGGCAGCAACGATCCCTCTGAAAAATTGCATGTTAAGCCAGAAGGAAATCACTAAAAAAAATTCTGAAGGACCAGGGGGGAAAATGCTATTTAAAGCCTTCTCTGCTGACTGTAATACAAAAAAAACCAGAGCTAGTCTATAAAATTTGACCAAAAAGACCAATTCAAGATGTGTCACCAGGTAAGAGGAGGATGAATTATTGAATAGTAAGACATGGATGATGTGAAGGACTGGGATATAATCTGCTGCTACACATCTATGACAAGATCCTGAGAACTAATGCAAGGACTGGTGGTGCAGTGGGTGGAAGCAATGAGCGTGGAGGGAGCCCTCCCTCCCTTCCTCGAGAGCAAATGAGCAGCATCACAATGATTGCTTCTCATTGTTCAGCTTCCAAAGGACAAAGCCAGCACCTGGCCACTATCTTGCACAGGTTTAGCTCACAAGGAAAGAGGACTAGCAAATACCAGAAGAAAAACAGAAGGGACCATGGTCTAGGAAAAACAAAATGCCAAAACATATTAATAATTTTTACAGTCAAAATAGCTTCTGTGAAGACACTAAAGAAAAGGACTCCCTGGAGTTATTACCGGGCTCAATCAAGATGAGACTCTATAAAAATATGTGAGCATTTGTGTTACAGTATAAGAAGTAACTTAAAAATGCTTTTCCTTTTTTAAATGCGTCCTCCTATTTGAATGTCTAAAACTGCTTCAGGCAATTACAGAGAAAGCACTTGATCCTGTAAACTCTTTAAGTTACTAACATTTTTTTTTTTTGCGCCTGGGACTTCAGTAGCAGAACTCAAATGCTTAAAGCATCTCCCTGAAGTCAAACTTGCTCATGGACAGGAGAAAAACTCAAACTGTGACTTCTTGACTTTCACCCAAGACTGATGTTTTCGAAACAGGAGCTCAACAGCAAGATTTCTAAGCCCACTCTTAAGACCACAGTGAGAAATTCTCCCAAGAGCCTCAGGCCTGTACCACGAGGCTTCTGATTTCCAGTACTCAAGCCACAAGCAGGTAAGTACAAAATGCAGCAGCTTGCTGGCCAACTCTGGAGCCTGTCCCTCATACCCTGCCAGCCCACCACACACAAATCTTGGCTGGGGACACCACAGGCTGCCAGGGAAAAGGGAAAGGCTGCCTGATGCAAAGAAAATATGCTCAAGCAAGCAGGACACTTGCCACCTCTAGTTTTCTTCCACAAAACATTTCAGTTTCCCCAACTTGCAACAGTAGAATAACTGGTATGATCTGAAAAAGCAGCTTGGTTTGTTACTCCTTTGTCTTGCATTTGAGATTCTCTGGTTTATGCAGAAACAGGTGGGATCCAGCCTACTTAATCTTCCACACCAAACTTGTACGTTGTGTGGTTGGTGAACCAAGCCTTTAATCCTACCTTAAATCCCACCTTTAGGATTCAGGAAGCAACCCCAGTGCCTCTGAGGAATGTCACTGACATTCAGGCCCTACAGGACAAGTGTGACACTCTGCAGTTGAAGATGCTCATGGAAGCACCAGAGACTCTCCACATCATGAGAATTTTACAAACTGCCCTCTCCTGTGCACTGCCTACACTGCAGTTACTGAGTAACTGCTAGGTCACTTTACAGTTCCAATGCCAACCTGTTTGCTGTAAGGTGGAAAGTAGGAATGTGACATACTCCAGCAGCTGCAATGCCTGTCTGGAAGTGCTGTAGGGTATCTTGTGCCCAGCCCTCTTATTGCTTTATCCATTTCCAGACCTGTGGGCCTCGAGTATGTACATCTCAGTTACCAGAAGATTGTTTAAAGCCCTGACACAGCCCCTCTCTCTGCCTGCTGTGGCAGTCAGATCCTGAAGCTCATTGTCTGCTGTGCAGGGAAGCACTTACTTTAAAGCCATCCTCTACAAATTTCACTGGCTTTCCCCCAGCTCTTATATGGTGAGTGCTGGCAAACAGCAGCTCTGTCTTCAGCTTGTCCACTGACTTCCTGATTAGGTAAACCTAATCTACACACTAAAAACTACACACCCAAAAGCCCAAGGCATTTCAGCCTCCCCCAAAGGGCAGCTGCTCCCTCCTAGATCATCACTGCTGCCCTTCCCTGCACTGCCGCCATTAACAGCCTCCTTAAAGACACGGAGGCACAGGGATGGAATATCCCTGTATCCCTGGAGGCTGCAGCAGGAATATCCAGCACAGAGCAGGCAGCCCTCGTGCATGGGAGGGTGAATCACTGACTATGTCTGGCCTCACAGACCTGAGCTCCAGAGCCGGGCTCAGCCCTGGACACTGACACCTCACTGCAGCTGCTGGGCCCAGCCCAGGGCACAGCTCAGGCAGGGGCAGGGCAATCACAGCTCTGTCAGCAGGCAAGTGCCCTCCCCAGCTGTGCCTGGCAGCCCTGGCTGTTCCCCCATCATTAACAGGATGCTCCTGACAGACCCTGTCCCTCCATTCAGCACAATGCTGTCTCATAGACCAAGGGGATGGAAGACACCTAAGGCATCACCACAAGTCAAAAACCTGCCCTGAAGAACAGCCTGGGCCAAGTTCCATCAGTTGGCACACACCCACCTGCTCTGCCTGCTCCCTGGGTGTGACAGCAGCCACACTCAGCTCAGTGCCCACTGCCCAGGTATTCCCTTCCCACCCCCATTATTCCTTACCAGTAGCACCTGCTGGACCACCAGCTAGGATCCAAAGCTGCTGACAGATGATTTTTCACCATGTTACAAGCTATGCATCACTTGAGTCCTCACACTTACATGAACATTAGACAACAGATTCACATAGACACGTGTTAACATCCACACTTCGCTGAGTACATCCCCAAATGAGTTTCAAATGGAATACTGAAATGAATACCACAAATTGTGGCTTTGTCCAGAAAGCCAAGTTTACACCAAAGTTCTTCTTTAGTAAGAGCTCTCCAATTAAAGGGATATATTTCTTCAGTACCCGTAAATGAACATATTCTCCTTTTGGATAGTATTATGCTTTAAATTAGTGTTGCATAAATACCGTTACCTTTTTTGGTGAAAAACTCCTTGGAATATTTCCCCAACATAGCGTATTTTCGAGGGATTTTTCCCAGCAGTTCAATGATCAATGCTATGTGGTCTGCATTGGAGAACATTGCCAGCAAAACAGAAACATACAACAGTTTAATCAGTACATTGCATGCACACACTAACACTGGCCCGGTACAGACAGAAATAGATTGATCCTGGTAAAAAACACACGTGCACACTGCTTGCTCAGTGGCTACTTTGGAAAGATGCTTTCAGCAAAACCTCCTTCTCAAAACAACGTTTGAGTGTCAGCTGCCACAAACAAGTTTTGCCATGTAATTTAAAATGTGCCAATAGTTATTTTTCAGAACATTTGGGTTAAAAAAAAAATTGTCAGAGATTCCTGGGAATTTTGCATTTCAAAATGAAAATTTTGTTTGATTTCAGGAAATGCTCCTCGCTGGGACATCAAACAACTAGCAACAGCAATTCCACTTCTGTCTGCATCACGGCACCTTTCAAAAAGAAGAGGTACTACCTCTGCGATTGAAGAATTCCCGAGAATATTTTCCAGATAGAGCAAAGTGCCTTGGGATATTGCCTAGCAGCTCTATGATGTGTGCTATGTGGTCTATGAGGGAGAGAAAAAAAGGATACGGGAGTGGAAGGGGCAGGGAAAGGATGGGATAAAAAAGAAGAGGAAAGAAACTGGAATTAGTAAAAAATCAGAAATAGTTTCAAATCAACAATGTTTGCAGCAAATCCATGCAGAGGTTTCCAGGATCAGCAGAGCTCTGGCATCATTAGTAGCATTTAGGAACAATGAATGATGCCCACATTACCACTGCAAAGAGCATTTACAAGCAAACAAGCATGAAAATGGACAGGTATACAGATGGAAGCAGGAGTTAACTCTGATTTAAAAAAAAATAATTAGTAATTTCCTAATTCAAATAAAAATACACAATGTAAACATTATTCCAGTGTCACTCTTGTAAAGAGAATAATAGAATAAAGTTCAAATTTGTCGTTTCTTTTCTAAACTAAAATGTTATTTTCAATCAGGTTTCCACACATATGCAATCTTACAAGAAGGGTAGTTTAATTCCTTCAGGCAGTTGTTAAGGAGATGAATATCTGCAGAAGGGAGTTTTTGCCCACCCATTGCTAGTGGTGGAACTTAAAACTAAAAAGAAAAAAAATCATACTTATATTCTGAAAACAACGTGTACAAACAGTTCTACTCAAATACGAAACTTAAACCCCACTGTAAGCTTACTGGAAATTTAAGAGAAGGAGTATGAAAACATGAAGAAACTCTTACAATACCTCAAAAGAGTCATACCTTCATCCCTGGAATAGTCTTCACCAGAGTGTGGTTCAAACAAGTAATCTCCCGTCGCTAGCTCAAACGCCTACAACATAACACACAGTCATGGATATTTCAGAAGTAACGTTTTTGATCATAAGATGTCAGCAAAACATCACAGCTATCTCAGAACCGACATGGAATTCACATTCAAACGAGGCCTATGATTAGATCTAAGACTGAGGAGAGGCCACTTACCTGGGGACATCCCTCCTGCAGTGCAGCAGCAGCACGAACCTGGGCTCTGGAGAGAGCCCCGTGTCCAGATCTGTGTCCAGCCCTGTGTCCAGATCTGTGCCCAGCCCCATGTCCAGATCTGTGCCCAGCCCTGTGCCCAGCCCCGTGTCCAGATCTGTGCCCAGCCCCGTGCCCAGCCCTGTGTCCAGCTCTGCAGGGGCCTGGGGCTGGAGGCACAGCAGCGTGCCCACTGCCCGGGCACTGCTGCCCATGCAGGTGGGATGAAGGAAGGAGATCAGGCAGGGCTGGAGTGCAGCCCCTCCCTGCAGCCCCAGCCCAGCGTTCTTGCACTGCTGCCACGCTCAGAGCAGCACCAGGCTGCCGAGGAAGTGGCTCCCAAGAGCCCAGCTCCCCCAAGAGCCCAGCTCCCCCAAGAGCCCAGCGCACTGCGCTGAGCTGACCTTAAACACGGCTTTGCAGACTCATGTGTGTTCTGGTGATTGTGTCAAGTATTTCTACACATGTCAGGTGTTTCTAAATATATAGTAAGAGCTACACATGTATCTGAAGGGTCAGATTACATGTTGGAGGCTGAACTAAATAAGTCTGAATCACAAATAAAATCTATTTATGACTGTAATATATCACTTCAATTAGCTTCTTCAATGACTCTAAATCTGAAAGAGTTTTTTAAAATACTTCCATGATGGAAGTAAATAGTGAGATAGATACTGATGGGGAATCCAGAACAGATATCGGGATATCAGATCCCCTCAGGGCAGGCAATGATTCCATGGGATGCTAACCCTGTGTCAGGTGAGGGCAAAACTGACTTCTTTTTATGGGTGTAATGAATATGAAAAGCTGCAAAGCACTGAAGCAACTATGAGAACCCCTGCTTGTGTCCAGACATGGATTCATCTGGTCTAATTTGTTAAACTATTCTCGTTCAGCTCTGGCTCACCAATTGCCCAAACAGCCACAGGAATCTAATTCTTTCCAGGTGGTTTAAACATCAAACTATTTTCCATGTCCAAGACATGGGAAAACAACTGATCCAGAAAAGCATTCCAAAAATGAGGCAGAGCTTCCTGGCACAATTCTAGGATGGGATTTCACTGCATTAGAACATTTACTACAAAACACTTGTTTCCTGAAATTAGACACTTTTCTGTTCCAATTTATAATCTGGAGTTGTTAAATCACCTGTAAATTTAGCCTATTTATGAGCACTTGGCTTCTTCAAGCTGTGAACTGCAGTGTCATCCAAGTGAGCTACAGCCAACATAACTCATTGCAATCACACATAGCAGCCAAGAAAACACCACCCCTTGTTGACATTTCTGCTGATCCTATGAACAGGCTGTTAAGTTCTAAAGTTACTATCACTAGTAAACAGTCATTAACTACTTTTCTTATTCCACTCTTAGCTCAAGACTGACAGTTTTCATTTTACAGTTGAAAAAAATCTGAAGGACTTCATAAAAATCAGGTTTCTAAACTGCAATAAATGTTAAGAGCAGCCAGAAGTGATCACTGGGAGAGATCTCTAAACACAACACAGAGAACATTGTTATTCTCCTGAGATGAGACAGAAGACCCAAGTGTCCTCTCTGTATCTCATGGCAATGTATTTATTCACAGGAAGAGCTGGAGCAGCTTTCCCAGGAGAGCACACACTGACAGGCCTGATTCCTGAGGACACTGAGAAACTCACTACTATTACACACAGATCCCTGGAGAAGAACAGAAATGTAGCTGAATTTAGCCACAAAGGTAGACTACACAAGAATACAGTTTCCATCCCAAAACTGAAGTATTAATAGCTGGATATGTCTCTGTGGGACTAAAAAGACTAAACTGAAGAACTGTGAAAACTGTTTATAGAGAAGCACAAGAGGTAAGCACACTGCAGTGATACTCTGCATTTGAGATCAGCTTGTGTACTGCAAGAGCTGAAAGCTCTCACAGATTTGGGATATGTATACCACCCTCTCGCTGAACAAAAACTGAGCCTTTTGAAAACTATGATGATGCTTCTCTTTTCCTTTTTGTACAACACTGACTCCATGCCCAGGATAGGCTGGGGCCACAGCACTTCACATATTTGATTTTCTGACTCTCCCTGAAGGACTCCAAGGACAAAAACACTTCTGACTCAGATGGGCACAGGGACAGCCCAGAGGCAGGTGCTGTGACTGGTAAGTATTTGTAATGATGGTTCTTAGCATCCTTGGAAGACAATGTCTAACAGGTTCATCTGTGGCAAACTGGTAGTATGTTCCCAGCTATTTTCAGGACAGATTGGCTACACAGTGCAAGATAAATGAAATTAATCTGTCCTTGTATAAAAAAGAGTAAAACCCAGACTGAGGTTTTCATCATAAAGAATCAGCGTTAGAGATACATTAATAAACATAAACAGCTGTAAGAAGGACAAATACATCTCTGGATTGTATCAGAGTTCTTCTGCTCTTTAAAGCCCTGTCCAAAGGTGTGGTGCACTGGAAAGCCCGTGCTGTTACCGAGTGGGTGCTGCTGGAAGAGCAGATCTCTGCTGCTGCACACTGAGAGCCAGAGCTCTGCCTGTGGAAACACTGCTGCTCTGGGCTTCCTGGGCATTCTCAGTACTTACCCACACTTCACACCCACCTGCAGGCACATACAAACCCCAGTCCCCATAAGGGAGGTCACTGACACTCTGTGATGACACAAGGAGACCCCAAGGGCAGCACAGTGACCACAGGTCTGGTCTGCCCAGCTGTCACCAGTCTGGGGCCACCAGCACCAGACCCTGCCCAAGTGGAGAAAGGCCAGGGAGGACCTGGCCTCAGGCCTTTAGGGGGCTGAGCAGAGGATGCAGGAGGGGAGGTTGGCAGGGCTGGGTTTGCTCAGGGGGGGGAAGCGGAAAAGGGATTTAATTGCTGCACTCCACTGCCAGAAGGCAACAGTGGAGAAGAACAAGATACACTCTTCCCAGTGAAAGGACAACACAGAGCAGACACAGGCAGCGAGATAGGAAATTCCAATCAAACATGAGGAAAAAAAATTCTTTGGAGAGAGTGTCTTAGTACTGGGACAGGCTGCTCAGAAAGGCTGTGGAAATGTCATTCTTACAGGTACCATCCTGAGGTACGTACTCCTCAACTGGACAAGCTCTCAGTGATCTCACCTACCTTTGACAACAACCCTTGTTCAAGGAGGCAGATACCAGAGAACACTTTAAACCTGTATTTGTTTATGATTTCCATGATGCTACAAATACAGACTCACCATATTTACTTACTTTCCCTTTGAAAGTAATAATTTCTAAAAACTAGTTTCTTGACAGAAGCTCCAACTTTAAAATACCATGATTTTTTACTTAATGTTGACATTTACCACAGGAGAAGTCAGCATTTCATTTAATATATGGAGATAAAAAATTAGATACAGCTAACTAAACATATGGCACAGAAGCCCAAGGCAACCATCCATCCTTACTGACTGTTCTGGCAATTTCTATTTACCACTTTCCTAAGGTTCTCACAGAAAACCAGTCTAGACTGCTTTTCTCCATCTGCAGATGGTGAATCTTCAATATAAATTGTTACACTGCTGTTTTATAGGCTCTGAAGAGGCTCTATTTCTTTCCTGCCACACGATTGTCTGTGAACCTACCACAGTACAGAACTGGTGGCATCACGATATAATGGACCCATATCTAACCACATAACTGGAAATAGCTACATTTTCACTGTGTGACAGCTGTGTACTCAATCTGGTGATTGAAGGATGGATGCATGCCTAGGGAAAGCTGTCTGGGAGAGGACTGGAAGAACAATTCACTTGGACTGCATCAGCCTCCCTGAATTGAAGCCCCAGCTGAAAAAGAACAACAAGCTATAGGCCAGAATTATTATTTTGACAGATGAGATGCAGCTCTTGGCCAGAGCTTCTCTGCCCCAGCTGAAATGAAGAGATGTAAATGAGAAGACTGTAACTGCTTTAAAAACAGGCTTGGTTTTAAGAACACTGTTCCACAGATCAGTGGGAGCATGGGAAGAAGATCAGAAAGCTTTTTGAGACACACACACCAACTGACACTTTGTTCTCTCATGGACATCTCCTTCTGAAGAGCCAGGCAATGAGAAGAGTATGAAAGGCATTTTGCACGGTTAGTGCTTGGTAAGAAAGGCCAAATACACAAAACAGAGACTTGCATGGGATGCTTGGAAAGGAAACAGGGTTCTTTTATTTGCTGTACTCTGATCTTGGAATCATGCACATACTGAGTGGTTGCTTTGGAAAGTCAGCTCCACTGGGAAATCATTTTCTTTTGAGTGTTTCAGGTTGTCCACCCACCACCTTCAGAAGGGTGTACAGTGAGTAATAACAGCATTCTGTACCGTATATGCCTACTGAAAAATACGTGCATAGCAACTTCAGCTTTTTCTCCCCCTGAAACCAGATTTTTGATTTTCCATTTTTCCTCAAAATACCGTTTTCTGTGCAGACTGAGGCTTGTCATCACACCTTTGGTATGTGCCACTCACACATACTAACATGATGATACTCATGATCCCATGGAGACATGATCATTTTTTCCCTGCTTACAACAGTGGAAGAGTAGTTAAGGACAGTTACCTCTCCACTATTCCATGTAGTGAACAGAGCACATCATACAAAGAAGTAAATTGGGAGCACAAACCTGCAATTCACCTACAAGCACTGACATGTAGATTTAATTTTAACATCATAACTTACAATATCCTGCTCATTCTTCGTTCTGTTCCTCTGAGTTCTCTCACATGAACAGAAATGTCCATGAATAAACCCCACTGCTGTAAATTTCCTTGCCTTGTAGTAGCATGTCCCTTGTTTTGAAAGCTCTTTGCCTGTTCCCTTTCTCTCACACCTGGCAGTGTTTTCTTTCATCATTTGTATTCTCTTTGTGTAGATAAAATACCAAGTACAATTTTCACCTTTTCTGACTTCCTGCTGACTGTAGCTGTCATGTTTGCTAGGTCTTATTACAAAGAGAAGATATTGCAGGAATCACAACTCTCCACAAAGGACATTTCAGAAAAGTGTTTAAAACTTAAAAAGCCGTGTTCATGTCCCAGCCTGTGACACAGCCACCTCTTCCCTGCAGCTCAAACTAAAGGTAATGAACAGAACTCAGATGATGAGATTCATCACTTCAGGTGTTTTTCCTGTCTCCAATCCAAGGAGATTAGAACAAGGAAAAGCAGGGGGAATCATGGTGTTTGCAGTCATTTCCAGAAGCAATACAAAGGGATGCTGTCTGCCAGTACTAATTCCCTTATCTTGCCAGGATTTCTTGGCAGCAGCAGTGGAGTACTGTGTTCCATGTTTTCTGGGATTTAGGAAATGCTAAATCACTCACTGTCTGTTCAGTTTCTGTTCTAAAGAAAGCAACCTGCTCAATACTGTTAATGTGGAAATTCAAACCAATACAACTAAATCATCAAGAGCAATTTCAATCCTGTCAAAGGTACTGCTGGCTCCAAATCTATTTCCTTTTTTGGGTGAAAATGAGAGATGCACCTCCCTGTTGGCAGAATTAAATTTGGGCTTAGTACAGGAAGGAAACATCTTCTAGAATGTAGTAAATGTGGAGAAATTCCCAGCGTCTAGCTTTCCATGAGAGCAGCACAGTATTCCACTTAAACAGGCCACATTGTTAAAAGAAAAATAAAAGGGCACTGTACAAGTTCCCTAACCAAACTTAGGCAAGTCCAGCAAATGACAGCAACAGTCACTCCAACCAAGATCACCAAAGTCTAGAGAAAAAATGTAAGTTACACTTTGTGGAATTCTTTACCAAGCACTGAACAAGCAAACAACTCTGCTGTGGTCTGGAAAAGCCCACTGACATCTAACCTCTTTCACAGCACTTCATGCATGCACTGATTACAAAGCCTCCAAAGATATGCATCATCCTCTTTCTTCTCCTCCTTTATTTGTTTTTTCTTAGAGACTCTGCAACTCAGATCACCTGAGCAGAGGACTGGTACTGGTCTGAGGATATTCACATTCATCCTCTAAACCCGAATCAAAGAAGTATGGGGAACAAGAACTGGGCCATGCCAAACTACCTAAAATCAGAAGATTCAGCTCACAGGCTGCTGGCTTGCAATGCTACTTATTCACTGACATAACACTAAAGAAACAGCATTGCAAGATTATTAGCACTGAGTTATTTTGCCCTCTTTTGCTGTTTGGGTAGAGCCCTTACACAGCTCTGATTACATACACTCGCAGCAGAAGTAATCCTGATCAGAAACTGGCTAATCCCATACTAAAGTCTAATACTAAATACAAATAAAACAGGACTTTTCTTTCCTGGAAGCTGCATCAAAACCATCAAGCTCCTGGCTAAACAAAGCCACCCCAAACTAACTGAGCCCAGGTAGGGAATGCTCTCCATTCAGACACAAAGTACCATGTCCCAGAAGATTCACAAGGGGATATTCTGGAAGTTGCTGTGCACACAGGAACACAGATGCTTTGCATGCTCAGGGCCTGTTTATCAGAGGCCTTGTTAAAAAACCTCATCTTCATGCTTATTATTAAAGACTATGTTAAACGGACAAGAAAATGGTATGATGGAAAAAGATATTCTATTGCTGCTGAGATAAAAACACAACCTTCTGCCATAAATACAACAACTTTATGCCATAAATACAAGCCAATACAAGAACCAGTAGCTGGGCTACACATGGTCAGTGCTACCCTCAGTGAGCAAGATTATTTCATTAGCAAGCAAAAGGCAGTGAAAACCTTAGGCTGAAATGGAGATCTGTAAAGTACAAGACCAAGTTAAGACCCCAGGTGAATCCTGTTACCAAGTATTCCAAGTCATCCTTCATATAATCCAAGACACATAAAAAGATTGGTGTGTTTTATATACACATAAAACCCTGACACAGAAACCCTACAGACACTAAGTTCCAAGAAAGGCCTTTTTTTTGCAATTTTTAAATGGAGATCTGAGCTAGCAGTGACATAGCAGTGTCACATATCTGACATAGCAGTAGATTCAAAACACATGGAGAAAATATTCTATTTTGCAAGCTAAGCAGCGTTCATGTGTGCTTGATGCTGTCACATTAGGTAAAGTATGGATGGATGGAAACTTGCCAAGGAAAAAGTAATGGAAATACTGCTGGACCACTCATTTTGCACAGTACTGCTTCCAAAAATGCCCTTAATGACTCAGGACTTGTACATGCAAAGGAACTTCTTGCTCTCCTCTGCTCTCCTTTGGGAGTTCTGGACAAGAAGGCTAACAGGGTACCTCAGCTGTACTGTGGTTGAAAATAAATAAATAAATACCACCTGCTCCAGCAGACAACCCCTTTGAAAACCCAGTAAACACAGAACAGAGCAAATTAAATATGAAACAAGAGCAAGATAATCTAGGGCATTTTCTGAACCAAATCTATGTAAAACAAGAACACCAAACTTGAGAAAGTAAGTGGGGCTGTAGAGGCATTAAAACACTTTGGCACTTTACAGTTCTGCCTCAGGGACTGAGGAGGTTCACATCACGATTTCCAAAGACAGCCTAAATAAGCTATTTGGGAGTTTGCAGTTGCACATCAGGAATGCTTTCCTGGCTGTTAATCTCTGTTACAAGTCCTCTGCAGAAAGAGGTATTAAGGTCTTCAAGGCAATCCCTACCTCAGAGCTGCTTTCCATCTGATACAAGATCAGCATTCCCAGTGCTCTGACCCATTTTATCAGCCACACAGCAATGCAAACAGATTCTGGGGGTTTTCAAATAATTAATTTTTTCTATGAGCTTGAGAGGCTGCTATTTTTTATACAACTATACCATGATGACAACTGAAATCAACAACTGTGTATCAGTGCTGTAATGTTATAAAATTTCTACCGCATTTCTTAAGGGCAAAAACCTAAAGACTGTGACAGAAGACAGAATTACAGCACTTCTGCCTCAAATGCCTTACTATCTGCAAGGCTTACATAACAAAAAAGCAGAAAAACATTTTTCCCATTAAAATACTGAAATTTCATACATAACTGTGAATCTGAGCTAAGATACCTCCAGTGGCAGCAATGCTTTAGGCTTTTTTCTTTACCTGAGTTTAAAGAAATCAGTAATATTTATATATAACATGGAGAAGTTGTAACAGGCTGGGCAACCCCAAGTACTTCAAGAATATTGTATTCCTTAGGTGTGATACTGCTATTTAGTACCCCAACATCTTTAAGCACAATTCCAGATAGACTTCAGCCTGCTTTATGTGCCCCTAGCTACAAGACTACAAGACTACGTAAGACTATAAAATTAGCAGTGATAGGTACAACTTAGAGATGAATGTAGGGTGTCAAATAAAATAAAAGTTATCAAGTTCAACTGAGGTTTACAAAAACAAGGTATTAGAACAAAGTCTCTATAATGATTTTGCAGTTAGTTAAGAGAAGAATAATTAAAAGAATTAAAGAACAAACTGTGGAATATTTTATATGCTTTGTTTTCAATGTAATAGAAAATTCTCCATTTTGTCCCCAAATAAAAGACTGAATTTGGAAATGGATAGGTTTTCTGTGTACTAAAGGAAAAGCCAGTATTAAACTCCAGAGAAAGCACACATTAATTTCACTTATGGGTTAGTTAGTTCCAACACATGGCCTGCTGAACTTATAATATCTGTAGGATTTTATGTTCCTTTCAATCCTCCTCCTCCTCCTCTCCCTCAAGCTGTGTAATTCTTCTCATCACCCACGCCTGGAAACTGTGTCTAGTATTTGAGTCTTCTTCTCCTCCTCCTCCCACACTTACTTTTATCAGACATGTATTTGTAAAATATAAAGATTTGATTAAGTTTTTGCTTTTAAAATAGGCAAAGGTATTTCTAAATTTGTTTTTTTAGAAATACATACTATCTTTAATGAGAAGATGCATACAGCTTATTCATCCTCAAAGAGATATTAGTGTTTAAGAAAGCTGCATTATTAAGTTTTCACTTTTTCTGTTCTCTGAAGACTCAAAAAGCTGTAATTTCAGTTCTGTGTTAAAACTAATTCTACAGAACATTACCACATATTTTATGCCAATAAAATGAATGCCTTCTCTTGGAAGTTTAGAACCAAGCCTAATCCAATCCATGTTTTCACTGCACTTGGCACCAATTTAAAGTATTTCACTGTTTTACTACTTTACACAAGAAAAAGGAATGTAATTGCAGCTAACAGTAGCACAGGCTCTAGGACTGGAATGAAACATGCAGTTGCACTTTTTCAGCTACATTTTGTCATTCAAAATAGACATACATTTTCTCTCTAAACTTGCATGTTTCTGACTACAAGTTTAAAATGCATCACATGAAAATTAGATGTGCTCTCCAAAATATTTCCCTTGGATTAAGAAGGCTTGAGAAATTGAAAAGAAGGGAAGAAATCACCAGCAGCTATCTGATACAACATCATTTATGATAATGTATTTGTGTCAAAATGTCAAAACCATCCCCATCAGGTTTCCTCACAAAATAAACAACTGTTTTTAGGAGCTTTACTCTTGTAAAATACACATTGCATTGTTCTTACCATACATGCTGTACTCCAGATATCAGCAGGTGTACTGTAACCTGCTCCTATTAAAACCTCTATGGATCTGTACTGTCTTGTCTGGATATCTTCTGTGAAGTGTTTATGCTAAAACAGAAAGAACCACATTAATGCAAAAAAAGGACTATAAAAAGACCTGTTTTACATAGTGAACAGTTAAAATGATATAGTTACACTTACCACCCAGCAGGCATTCCCCAGGTCAGCAATTTTAACTCTAATTTTATCTGCATTTCTTGGGTCCAGTGGATTCACCAGTAAGTCAGCAGCACGAGTTTTTGCTAATACAAGCAAAATGCAGAATAGTTAGTATGTTAAGCCTACTATTCATTATCTCTAAGCAGTTTTCCCTTGACACTTCGTTCAGCATTGTCATACAATGAAAACATCAAAATAATTTGCTGAATGTTACAAGAAATTAAAGCAACATAAATAGGATTTCTTATCCTGATTTCTAAATATCCTTTTACACTTCAAGTGCAATTTTTTTACATTTTTCAGCTGCCAAATGACTATTACTACAATATCCAGAGGAGCTTCTAAGCAAAACCAGTGCGTATGTTTCCCAGAACAGATTCAGACAGAAAATGTGAAAACTCAGACTCCAAGAACTCACCCACTACACACATGAAATATATGTTCTTGGAACAGTTTGGTTGAGAAAATAAATCCTGCACTTCCATGCCTGGCTACAGTAAGTAAAATCTGGCTGGATTTTCCTTTTTTTTTTTTTTTTTTTAATTTACAGCATTCCTAATGGCATCAGACCCACTACAAGCAAAAGTTAAAAATAAATCTTATCTCAAAGAGATTGTTAAAGCTAATGAAAAGCTAATGAACTGCCAGTCTTGGTACTTNTCCCAAGGGTTAAAAGACTCACCAAAACCTGGCTAATTTGAGAGCTTAGGGGGCTGTCGTCCTTATTTCACAAATAATTCAGCATTCAAACTTCTCTGAAGGTCCTACTTGCAACAATTATGATCCAGACTAAAAAGGCAGAATTTTAATCTTGCAATCTTTAGAGACTCTTGGGACACTGAAACCCTACCACAGATCAGTGGAGATGCTGCTTTTCTCTGTTTTGACATTCTACCTGCTAGTTCCTAAACTGCCCTGGAAAGAACGCAGATGACTTAGAAGCAGAAGACAGAATCAGATTTCACAAATCACAGGGAAGCACAGGACTGGTCTCTGTTTCCTTGTCCCAAAGCTACAAGGAGTAAATTGGAAACTGAAGGTAATATAAGAAAGAGGTACTAGATCCAAAAAGTACTTTTGACTACAATGATCTGATAAACTGGTGAAAGACTTGGAAGAGGAAAATACACCAGACATGGGACAAGGACAAAAAATACTGGATGTCTGATGGTGAATCAGGAGTGACTGAAATCAGATGGAGATCTTCAACTGGTGGCATGGGAAGCCTGAATGGGTCATCAGGGCACTGAATATCAGCCAACCAGAAAATAAAGTGGCAGGGTCCACCAGAGGAGAGAGGGAATGAAAACAGAGGAGTAAACAGCAAAAGGCAGAGGAGGCAGTGACCTCAACAAACAGCCTCTAAAAAAGCTGGAATGGAGTCCAAGACTCAAGTTTATAAAAAGCACCAACATAAGGATAGAAGTAAAACACTCAAAAGATAGGTACCAGTGAGACTAGTAAGCTTAATATTAAAGTCTTCCCTTAAAAACATGCTGCACAGTACGGTGTAATTTTTTTAAAACACAATCACATGCATTACTGAAGAAATAACAGGACCTTTCACAGTTCAGTAGTCTGCCAAAAAAAAAAAAAAAAAAAAAGG
>VZTT01065995.1:31617-64868 GCA_013400855.1 Buphagus erythrorhynchus
AATAAGACATCTGAATATGGCATCAGGCAACAGCTTTCTTCAACCTTTTTCTAAGAGAGGCATCTGAGCAGGTAATAGGGAAGTGCCTATACTTTTGTGTTTTTCTAAAGACTTACGAAGCTTAAGTCCTGTCTCTTCTGAAAGATGAATTCTTGGATTCTGTATTTGACAAAGACAGATCATTTATAACAGAAAGTGAAGTCAGAACAAGTGTATTTTCTAGAAAGTACTCAAAAAAAGCATCCAAATAAGCTTAACCTGTGCAAAAAATCAGCAAACAGTTCTGTGTCCTAGTTCCACAAAAACTAAGAAACATCACCTTAATTCTCACAGTCTCAGTATGACAATGTACTTAGCAAACATTCAAACAGAAAGAGGAGGAGGAGAGTCATGAGGAAATTTTAGATCTGTCTTCAGGGCATTTGGTCACACAGTGAAAACTTGAAAAAGATAAAAACTGCTCATCCACTGAACACAAACTGGTGTGTGCACCAAATAAGGCAAGGACCCCAAAAAAATAAGATGAGACCATGTCACTTAACAATGCATAGCAATGCCTAGAGAAAGAGGAACAAATAAAAGTCTAAAGTCTACTTCAGTACAAGAAAAGGACAATAAAGATACAGTAAACAATTATGTAACACCATTTAAAAATATTAAATAGCCTCTAAATCCTGTATGCTTCTTCTTTCTAAATACCTTCATCTGTTTTATTACTGTTATACTCAATGTTATTACTGATGCCATTAATATCTGTAACATTCAGGTTTTCCTCTTTCTTTAAAAAAGGTCAACTATCCCTGAATTTACTGTCTGTCTTCTTTCTTTGCAAGAAAGGTGTGTGAACTGATGGGATAACATCAAGGAGGAATGAAGTAGGTTTGTTTCTCCAGCTATGAAGATAAGCTGTTCCATGAAGGCAAAAGCAGCTTTAATCTCTGAAGACATGAGGATTTTACACACCACCCCAGGAAAACAGCAGTGGAGTCTTTCTGCCTATATACAGCTGGCACAACAAAAGAAGCTACCAGGCATCTAGGAACCTCCTCTATATTGTTTCAGGGACATCAGACGGTAAAGAGATGGACTAGAAGCCTTATTTGCCTAGATCTTTCAGAAATGCAGTTCCACTGAGCTGTATTTTATTTCGTATTTCTTACCTTATCTGTCAGACCCTGTAATAAACTGTGTGAACTGCTCTTCTAAAGACTTAAACCAAGAAATAGACTTGACTGCATTTTTCAATGCAGCTCAATTTAAATTTAGTAACTTAATCTGTGACAATGTTGATGGCAGGCTTGGTGAGCTTCTCCCTAAGCTCCCATTTTCTTCTATCTGCTTACAAATTTAGTCTCTCAGTATTTTCTTTATTAAAGTTGAAACCCATATATTTATAATTTAACCACTGTCACTATAAAGAAGACCTATGTGTAATATCCTGAAGCTATTTAATTCAATGGCAAAAATCCAGCTCTTTGCAATGACACCAAGATTTCACCTTCCATGTCTTCAATGGATTTACAGGCAAAAGTTCTGGACCGATGGCCAGAATTTAAATGTCCAAAATCATGCTGAATATAGAAATGCCATAATGAGTTGAGGGTTGGGAACATGCCCTGTTGAGTATTAATAAAAAGTTAAGACAGGAACTGTGCGACACAGAAAGCACAATTAATGAATGAAAACACAGCATATTACAGAATTCTTCAATATGACTGAGAAAAGATGTGACAAGAAGTAACAGAGTTGCAGCCAGACAAGTTCAAACTTGCTACAATTCTTCTAAAACAATTCGCAGTACCAAGCAGTGGAACACACTTCAATCACACTAGATTATAATTTCATTTGTACATTTAAGAGCAGGTATTTTTCTCTTTAAAAAATACGTTTTAAGCCCACAATAAAGGTTACTGGGCTTAAAAAATGGTATATTACTGACTTGTTATCAAAGGACATCAGGTTACACGAACTCATGCTCATCTTCTACCTTTAAACTACAGGAATGATGTTTATATTCAGCTATAGATTTCTTTTTCTCTTTCACGTGTAGACTGACTTGTCAATGCAAATATTTATTCTACAATAATTTATCTAATACCCCTTAAAATCAAGTTCTAGAGTGAAAAAAAAGCCATAAATCACAGTTCTGTGAGAAAAATCATCCAGTTTACTTAAACAATCTTTTCTTAACCTAACCACTGCCTTTGTATTCCGTTTACCTGCCTGATTTGTACAATACACACCCATGCTACTAGACAGAAGTCATTAAGAGGAACACTTACTTTTTGGCAAGTCCCCAGTGCTGGAAGCTGAAACCGTTCTGCTCCTGTCATGAGATGGGCTGCTCTCCTCTCTTTCAGTTACAGTTGATCCTTCAGAAACAGCAGAACCACAAGCTACAGACTCTAGAGCCCCAGAGAACACTGACGCTGAAAATTCAGAGAACTGGGACTCTGGAATTTTATGACGTCCATTTGGCAATTCACCATTAAACTGTTCATAGGAGCTGCTATAAGAGTAATCACTTTTTGCATTTGGATCATCCAGATTATACTCCTCTGGATTTGGACATTCTTCCTCATCTTCATCTTCATCTTCAATCTGTTGCTCCAATAGGAATGGGCCGTTCACAATATGGCCATTTGTTTTGGGGGATTCTATCCACTTAGGGTCTGTAGAGTCAGTGTTGACAAGTTCCTGTTCAACATCATCATCTTTTTCAGTGTTTTCCTTCTCTGTGTCTTCTTTTTCATCCTGATCTTCTGCTTCACCTGAAAAGTTTCAGCAAGCAACACATTACATCACACATCAATAAACATGACTAAAATTAGGCATTCATCATTTTTAACTCTTCAGTAACTACCTGACTTCTGACATATCACGTAAGGAAACACTGAATATCACTGAAATATGCAAACCTTAAAATATAAATTAAAGGCAAAAGAAAGGACTTATTAATGCTGTTGGAAAAATAAACAGTGGGAAGTGGTTCAGGAGGGAACAATCCAGAAGAGAATAGTGTTATGAAAAGAAGATGAATGAGGCCTTGAAAGCAAGCTTTTAAAAAATCTACAATTCAATCTGTGTTAACAGGGAGTCATCATAGAAGAAGAAAAGTTCTCCATAAGAGCAGAAAACAAGAACAAACCAAACTGAACTACAGCTCAGTTACAGCAGTTACATCTTTATCAGGACTGAAGAGCTGACCAGAAAATCAGGGAGGCCAGAATGGAGGTGGACCATACAGATGATGTTCAAGTCACCAGAACTGGACAGGAATTTTAACAAGACATATCAAAAATTTTAGGGAAGAAGTTGCAATCTTTGTTAACTGATAGATCATTACAACAAAGAAGAAAAGGGGAAGCATTCTTACATGTTCTGCAAGAAGAAAAGGGGAAAGCAATGATGACTGCAACTACTACAGTATTATAGAAAAATGCATCTTATTGTTCTTCTACTTCACCAGGATACTCAGTTATTCCACTGAATGTGGCATGGTGACTGTTCTGTTGAATTTTCTAGGTGCTTTTTTGAGTTGCTTATAGCTATAGACTGATTTTGATGGTTTTCTTCACTTCTGTAGTAGGTTTCATTTTTCTTTACCTTTTTAGGTTTTGTAGTTACAATTTTACCTACAGGAGAAAATTAACTTAATTATCTAGGACAGTTTGAGGATTTTTTTCACTGCACCAGATGCAACACTGCACAATTACTTTCCCCTCTGGAACAGTAAACTCAGGGTCAATAAAATCAAGTAATACTAACCATCATCATTTCCAGGTTCTTCATCTACTACCTCTTCTATATCAGCTGTTTTTAGTTTCACCTCTGGGTGGTACTCATCTTCTTGTTCATTTGATGGTACAGCTGAGGTTACATTTTCTTCTATTTTTTTCCTTTCAGCTTCCCGCTCTAGTTCTTCTATTTCCTGCAGGCGTTTTTCTAGCAGCTCAGCTTGCCTCTTCTGTTTTTTCTTCAGTTTCTTCTTTTTGTTTTTGGATATTTTGCCAACCTGAAATATTAATACCAAAGAAAGAAAAAAAGAAGCAATTAATTATTTTCAAGGCACCTCACACCAAACTCATTTACAGTTTGATTATAATTTTTTTGAAAATACTACGTGGGAAATAATTTAGTAATTATATTGCTTTTTCCATCTTACTTCAAATCAAGAATGATATTGGATTATATGATGCAAAAATTCACTGAAATTTTACACAGTTAATCATGTTTTTACATGGTCATTATGAGATACAAGAAAAAATACATCTATACATCTAAGATGCCATAATAAAATTCCTATGATCCTATAACCTTAAGTAAACACAATAATCTTAAACTTCAATCCAGATTAACAGATGATACTGTATGCAGAAAATAACTGGGTATCATACTAGTTGTTTGCACATAAATTGAATACCTGATCTCTCTCTCTCTGTATAATGCAGGTAGTAACCAGCAAAAGTATTCTGAGAAAAAAGACAGGAGAAAACTAAAGAGACTGAAAACAGTGAATTTTAAATAAAACCTGTGTTGTTCAGCTATTTTCTTGTGAAAGGAAAGCATTTTTATTACTCCCTTCTTGCCCAAAACATATGAATTACAAACAGTAGATGGCCATTATGAAGTTTCTCATTTTATATAACATAAGGATTGAAAAACTCAGATACAACAAGAAGGAAATGAAAAATGGACATATCAGAGCTTGAATTGAAACACTTCCTTCCATTTTAACTGAATTATGGCTTCTATTTTTACTATCTGATAAATGAGATCTATCCAATTTTCATCCATTGTTTAAATATCACAGTAAGAAATCCTCACATAACCAAAAAATAAATACAACAAACAGAGAGAAACATTTCTTCAAAGGTTTTTCTGTTAATCCTCTTATCTTCATAAAAAGCCATGGGATAGTCTAAACAAGACATTAGATTTCACAACCCTAATAATTTTCATCCATGTCGTATATCCACTGAAATTATACATGCTCTGTACACACAGGAAGCAGGTTTGACCACAGATATTTCTGAACAGCTGTATTACCACTGCTTATTTGCTATATGCATATGGTAGAGAGATCTTTCAAACCTCGTAAAATTGCCTTAATTTTCAGGCCTTGATGATTAAGGTCTTTATGCCCTTAAGATATCTGCAATGCACAGTATTTAGTGCATTCACCCATTTTTGTCAGGATTTGAACAAATGGATTATTCTTCAAGAGAAGAAAATGCCAGTGCTTAACTTAGTCTGACATAGCTATAGAACTATATGTCTGTGAGAATTTCCATCACAGAAATACTGTGCTTAAAACTGGTGAGGCCAGAGACATTAAAAGAAAAATGTTCTTTGAAAGATAAAAGCTTTATTCAAAGGAAGCTTTTAAAAAGGGTTGAGGCTACTAACAGTCTAATACATATTAATACCCAGGGAAAAACGGAAAATAAGGCAGTTAGATTGTATTATATAACAATACTTACAGGCTTTTGTTGTGGAGCTGTACTCACTAAAAAGACAAAAAATAAATTATCAATAAAATAAATGTTTTCTTTATTTCAAAAACAACTCTACAAAAGCAAAAACAAGTAGAAATAATTTCTTAACTAAATAAGGCAGTGTTAAGTTTACTTTGTTAGCCAGATCTTTTACTCTTTACAAGTACGTGCTGCCTGAAATCATTTGATGTCTCCATCAGAGCATTTGGGATTGGAAGGAGCTAGCAGCTATCTGTGTTCACTGTGTTGTGGTTGGCAGAGAGGTTACGAAATTAAAAAAAAAAAAGGCTGAATTATAAAGAGTGGATAGAAAATATCAAATGACTGCAGAGCTGTCACAGATTAAATGTATGTAGTCAGCTGGTGGAGCAGTTATAGCCTGGTTTAAATAGTTCAGGGAATATTAGCAAAGATACATGTGCTGTGTTGTACCCAACAGAAAAGCTAAATACTCATGTTTCTTACTCTGAAACAAGGCAGTTTGATTGCCAGGGCTGGAGGTATGAGGAAGTGTCTCAGGCAGAGAACACACCATATCACAGAAACAGCAGCTCCAGCATGGGCCTCTTCCGAGCAGCTCTGAGCAGGGTCCCATCAGTGCCTGGCTCTGATGAGACTGCAGTGCTGACTGTCACACACACAGAGCACCACAGCCACAGAAAACCTCCCCCCAGAGATCAAACCAACAGAAACAACCAAATATGGGAGACAGAAGCAAAGTGGAAGTGAGCAAGAGGAACTGAATGGGAGAGAACCTCTCACAAACTTCTTCAGACATACAGGCCTATGGCAATTAAGGAATGCCAAATAAAATACAGAGTTGTTTTATAGCTTCAGATCCTGCTGCTAACCTCAGGGAAAAACCTGCTTGAATACCCCTGAAAGGGTAAGGTTTTCAAAAAGATTCTTAAACCTGAGCACTATCACTGTTATAAAAAAGGGAAGTTATACACAACCTATTCTTGCAATATGCAAAGAAAACACATCTTCAGCTCCTGTGTGGAAAGCCATAAATTTAATTATATTTAATTACAATTTGCTAAGAATGAAGTGTGATAAGAATGCCATTCCTTAAAATAACACTTATTTTAATGTCAGGAAGCAATATAAAGGAAGCTGCATGAACAAAATCAAGTTATTTCCCACACAAATAACATAAAATCTCTAGCTGTGTGATTACACATTATGTCAAATCCAACACAATATATTCACCATTTATACCATTTTTCATCTAAAAATATATAATGCTGTGAAATGGATTCTGACTGCTGTATTTGTTCCCAATATAGAAAGTATTTTAGCATACCTCACAGATTTTAATCTGTAGTATATTTTCTGACAATAGTACAAAAGGAATTCTCCACTGCCCGTAGCTGATGTGCCTAATTTGCAAATTAGTAGCAACCATATTACTAAAAATATATAGTACATAGTACTATATAGAAAAATCACTAAAAAAGCCACACTTCCTTCTTGTTTGTCTTCCCTAATTGCTGTGAACTTCTTTACCCTGGCTTCTCCTACCTAAACATAAGGTACAGTTCCTATCTAAACTCTTTGGCAAGCTTAACGTAAAACATTTTATACCCCTAGGAAAATGGGCTTATCACAAGTTCAGTTAGGTATAATAAATTCCATTTTTAAGGGTGAAAAAACTGAATGTAAAACTTTTCATTGAATCTTAAGAGTAAGTTACAACAGACAAAAAGGCAAATATTTCACAAGGATGCTGATGAACTTGTAACAGAACTACACATAATTTAGATAAGATTATTAACTGTTGTCAATATTAGAGATGCAAGCTTCCAGTGTGACTAAAACCCAGGCATTAAAGCTCATGGGATGGGAGGGGAGTAAGTTTATATCAATAAATTTTTTTCTGTATCTGGGTACCCTGAAAACTTGAATGTCCAAAACCAGTAGGAAATCATTACTCTGATATTTTCCAGAGCAGGAATAAGAATTAAACAGATATGGATTTTTCACACACTATTATTTAAAATGTAAATGTCCATTGAACAAAATACTGTCAGCGAAAATATACTGCTGATAGTTTAGTACATTACAGTTCAAGATGCTGTTCATACCTGCTGAGCCAGACGGGGGAGGAGCACCAGCCTTCTGCCACTCGGTCGCCTCAGCAGCCATCCTGCGCACGTAGGCATCGTCCACACACATCAGAATGTTCTCTGGCTTTATGTCCGTGTGGATGATCTTGCACTTGCTGTGTAGGTAATCCAGACCCTGAAGTACCTAATTACAAAGGGATTTTTTAAAAAAATCTGCTTGAAACTGCAACTAAATTTATTAAGAAACTCAATCTTCAGCTGCATTTTAAAATAAGCCTGATTTTATGCCAATGCTCAAGAAGTACCCAAAAATTGGGAAAAATGTATTATCAAGTAATATAGTATAGGATTTGGACACGCTGGATTATGGCCTGGGGCCAGTTACATTAGGTTCAACAAGGCCAAGTGCTGAGTCCTGCCCCTGGGTCACAACAACCCCAGACAGTGCCACAGGCTGGGGAGAGAGTGGCTGGAAAGTGGACAGGGAAAAGGACCTGGACACGAGCCTGTGTGTGCCTGGCTGGCCAGGAAGGCCAATAGCATGCTGGTAGTATCAGCAATAGTGTGGCCAGCAGGACCAGGGCACTGATTGTCCCCCTGTATTCAGCACTGGTGAGGACACCTCAAACCCTGCGCTCAGTTTTGGGCCCTTCACTATGACAAAGCTGTGGAAGTGCTGGAATGTGCCCAGGGAAGGACAACAGAGCTGGGGAAGGGTCTGGACTGCAAGTCTGATGCAGGGAGCTGGGAGTGTTTAGTCTGTAGAAAAAAGGAGGCTGAGGAGGGACTTCACTCTGCAACTGCCTGAGAGGAGGTTGTAGCCAGATAGGGGTCGCTTTGTTCTCCATGATAACAAGTGACAGGACCAGAGCAAGTCTCTTCAATATGCACCAAGGGAGGTTTAGATTGGATATTAGGAAAAAATTCTTCACTGAAAGGGCTGATAAGGCTGCCCAGGCACCAGGCTGCCCAGTGAAGTGGTGGCATCACCACCTCTGGAGGTATTTAAAAGAAGCACAGATGGGACACTTAGGGACATGGTTTAGTGATGGACTTGGCAGTGTGGTAATGGTTGGAATTGATGCTCTTTTAGGTCTTTTCCACCCTGAATCACTCTATGATGTATTACATATATGCTTTCTCCTTGCTTAAACGCTTTCTCCTTAAAATCACCTCTCAGCAACTCGATTTTCACAGATTAGCGAAAGAACATATTTTGAAAGAACACATCCCAGTGAAATGTTCTGAAGTGTTTCAACTTGCTAACACTCTGACTCTACAAAAACTTAAATACAGACAGACAACAATTTCTTTAAAGAACAGGTTATTTTCATTTTTCAGAGAGCTATCACTTTTGTTCATCACCATCATCATCGTAATGGTATTATTATTTTCCACAGTTACAATAATTTATTTTCCAGATTTTATTTAGAAGCATGACTTGTCAATCAAAAGTGCAATTTAATATGAGTTATCTTCACATCTATGAAAAAGACTCATTGCTTCAACTTTTTATTCTCTAAAGCAGCTCAGAAAACTCCTTTATTGGAGGAAACCTTGATTAAAAAAACACAAAACAAACAACCCCAAAAACCCCTGTATGCAGAAGTGCAGCCTACCCATTAGGATGGTCTTGCAAACCCCACTGAGATTAAAATAAAATTGTCTTAGATAGCAGTAAGACTTCAGTTCAAATATTGCAATTCTAACCTTCAAAATGTTAACAACTGTGGAAAAACCTAATTAAAATATTAACAAAACTTACCTGTCGAATTATGCTTTTTACACAACGGATAGGAAGGCCTTGATAATTGGACTTGATTATCCATTTTAGAAGATGATGTCCAAGTACTTCAAAGACCATGCAGACATCTGTAATTTCATTAAGGATAACTTCCAAATAAACTTGTTTATGAGATCATCACAAATGTTTGCTTGTGTTCTGGCTAAAGGAGTCATCATCCCCTTTAGAGGGAAAATGATTCCCCCTAAAATGCTTTGGTACCTTGTTTCAATTATATATAAACCCATACAGAACCAGTGTCCAACTGCAGAACTAATTAAAATAAAACATTTTAATTAAGCAAATCTGGTCCATTATTTCTACATGTTAACAACAGCATTACAGTGAAAAATTAAGAAAGTAATTGTAAAAAGTAACTAACTCAATTTTCTTTTCTTTGAGACAGTTAAAAGTACTGATTTGGCCTCTGATCTCTAGTTTTTAATAAATTTTAAATTATATGAATAGAAGGCTTTAATAGCAAAAGTGTGCATCAACTGTTTTAGAAAATGAACCATAATAACCATTTTTAATTAAGCTCAATAGATTCACTTGACAACAAATATTAACATAGTATGAGAATGGATCTCTTAAAACCTGCAATTTTAACTAATGGCAATCACCAAAGAACTCTCAAACAAAAGAAATGCAGAACTCAGAAGCAACATGCAAAAAATACAATGTCAAAATGTTTAATTTAACACAGCATTTACTGTTGGCCCTGACAGAGGCAAACAGTCAATTATCAGGGGAGATTATTAGGAAAAAAATAGGATGTAGGAACTTCTTGTGATTTCTGCTTCAAGGGCTTTCTAAGTTAAGAGATTCTACACCTAGGTAGGTTATCTTTCTATTATCTTCAGATATTGAAGCTAATGTAAAGTTTTACCATCCACAACACTCTGGCAAGAAGTTACACAATTAGACTATACCGAATTAATCCTCAAACATGAGCTGGGAATGACCTTAATGTACCTGGAAATCAGAAAGGATGTTAAAATCTTAACTACATGATACTATAATCTTGCAAAGAATAATGTAATACAAATATTCGAAAATAAATTTATGGATACTGCAAGAAAATCTCCACGAACTATGTCGGAGACCATTCATATAGATGATCACTTCTACACTGTTAGAAATCTTACCTAACTTCTCTAAGTTTTATTAACTAGAGCCTTGGCAGTGATCTCAAGAGTCACTGTCTTGTGTCAAAATGAGACTTACCTTGTCTCTCAGTTTATCACACACATTCTTCTCAAGTACCTACCTATATACATAAAGGTAACTCAAGTTTTAATATCTGCATCCTCTATATATATTGAAGTTACACCAACAGTAAAAGGTCTCAAGGCTGGTCAAAGCACACAGTGAAGAACTGTAACACAATTGCTGCCAATTGTTCATCTCATTTCACATTCCTGAATTCCTGTATTAGAGGAGACACTGCATAGTCATTTCCCATTCACATCACTGGCTGTACTCAGAACTCTGCTCCATTCAGAAGAGGAAACAGTCTTGGTTACTTTACCCCACAGTGAACACAAGTCACTGGTAGAGCACACAGCCATCATACAGGATGAGCAGAACCCATGAGCTCTGCAGGGCTCATTAACTGAGCCCACACGGTCAAGCTGCAAAGCTACAGCAACACAGATTGCAAAAAGGCAGGACACTGCAACATTCAGAAATGAAATATAGCACACCCGCCCACAGTGCTTCAGACCACTGCTGCTGCAGACTCTCCAATGCACATTCCTGACATTCCCTGCACTTACAGAAATGTTAAGCCTTGCCAGTAACCAGAAGAGAAAGGGATATAGGGAAGTAAACAGCTGAGAGACAAGGGGAGAGCACCAAGACAGCAGATGTAAGAGGAATGGCAGAGGGAGGCATAAAGAGGGAAGATCACCAGTAAAGCAATGTCTATCTGAAAAAAAGAGATTGCAACATTCTGCTGGGAGGACTTGGACAAACTCAAGGGACACTCCATGCTCCAGAGACAACTGGAATGGAGAGCAGATACAGAGCAGGCTCAGGGCTGGGAGTAGGTATGCAAAAATGTGACTGATGTCTGATTTACTATCCTGATCTGAAAGACATTAACCTTAAGCCAGGCTGTCCAGAACAAAGAGTTTGGGAAAAGCTCTGCATCAACTATTAGGAAACCAGCCTTGCAAGTCCCAGGATCCTCCTATAGCTCCAGTCAGGTGACTGGTAAGAAGGTTCAAAAAGTCCTGCAGCAGAAAAAGCCCACCTAGCAGACATGCTTCTTGTCAAATGCTCTTCAAAGCAGCACAAGGGATGCCTTACAGGAGGAAACTAAGCACAGCAGCAAAAGTGAGAGTAAATGTAACATTAATCAGCTGACAGGTTTAAGTACTGGGAGCTGTTCTTTCTTGACTCAAATCCTACCTGTATCTATTGACAAATACACACTACTCAAGCATTTAGAAATATGACAAAGACTAAAGGCTAGTTAAGCTCTAGTACCAGCACAGAAGACTTTAGGATGCATCTCAGTTGCTTTTGGATTGGCAGGATTTAGGCACTATGACATTTTATTAATACCCTATATTCTTTGAAGATGCATTTATTGCAATCATTATAATGTCTGATTGTGTGGGAATGTTTCCTTCTTTATTTTTTCCATCTGTCTCTCAAAACACTTGTTCCATTTTGTGATTATCTCAATCTTTCACTAAAAAACTGCTACACCGAAATGAACATTTATTATGGCTCTAATAAATGTCCACTGCAAACAAACATAATTTACACTTACTGAAAACACCAAAGTGCCCAAGATCATGAATTCTGTTATTTCATGAAAAAGTCGTAATCGCAATCTTCGCAAAATATACAAGCAGCTAAAAAATTACCAGCCTACTGCAGCATAACACATTATTAAAATTGTACTGTATGTGAACACTTACTCCAGCTCCTAGGAGAAAGAAGACAGTTTGCAGTTACACAGAGCAGGCCAATGGCTCTGCACATTCCCAGGTCTGTTCTACATGGTTCTTGACAATTTTCCCTGTTTGGAAGCTCCATGACATTTTGTGGTATTAGCCATCCAAACGATTCACCCACCTCTCTTCTGTCTTGTTTTAGCTTTTAAATGCATTCCATAACCAATAATCAAGCCTCTATGAAGCATATGTTGTTTTATTTTATAGTCAAACAACAGATATTTAGTGACTTGCCCAAAAGAAGCTGGAAACAGCAGAGCATGGAAAAAACCTCAAATTTATCTGTTTCTCTTAACCTGTGCAACTCAGTGACACCAATGTAGCTTCAAAGTGGCATTTTAAAAAGTAAACAGCACCAGAACATTAAAATCAATTACCTGCTCCATCCTAAGAGAACCTACACCAAAGATTATTTTCCCTAGAACTTAAAAAGGAGCTGATGAAATAATCAATGCAACCAACCACTGCTTAAATAACTCAGGATGCACAAGCTGTTCTCAGGAAAACTCAAAGCATAAGATACTTGGTATCATATTTTTGCTGGCAGTCAGGACTTTGACAGGCTTCCAGATGCAATTTAAATCTGAGTCCAGTATCAGCCCATCCTGTATATTGGTACTTTTCTGGAAAATGTACTTTTCAGTAAGGCGGGAACATTTGCCTTCTACGTAAAGATTTCTGTACTGCCAGTTTTCAATATGAAGGTAAAACTGAAATAGAATAAATCAACATCACCTGTCCAGTTTTAATCTGCCAATACAAAGCTACCTAACCCCTTATTTTTCACTAGCACATGGTCTCTTTTGGCTTTCTCAGTGTAAGTGCTATATTGCAAAAAGATGTAAGTTTGGATATGCTTTCTAAGTATTATCATGAACAAAATTTACTCTTCACACCTGGAAACAGCCTTCACCTTTAATACAGTTATATATACATGTGAATCTTGGCAAGAATTTAAGATCATTATTGGAAAATTGCTCTGATAAACAGGTAAGAGTTATTTCTATGTATAGCTATGAATGCACTATCGTACTCATTTCATATTAGTGTTTTACAATAAAACAGTAAATCAAAACTTTTGGTTTTTAAGAGTAATTATTCAACTGTACTACTGTCAGAGGAAAACAAATAAAAATGGGTCAAAGGAAAAGGAGGTTAGACACCAGTGTGTAACTAAGAACACTTGACCCCACAGTCATTCTCACCACATACCCAAAGGCTCCATAACTAATGTCAAGAGACAGATGAACGGGATGAAAACTGCTGGCACACTCCTGTCTGGAAGGATGCTTTCTAGTGAGCGTTCAGATTCACTGGCAGCCACCTTCTACATTCCTCTCCTAGAAGATGGGAGGTGGTGAAATCCACCTTAATCTGATCTGCTGAAGGTTGGAGGCACATCACCAAGATCAGTGTGTAATTAGGCTCTCTAGAGCAGGAACTGTCTCTCTGGCAATATGACCCATGAACAATGAGATCTGTACTGGGCTCCAAAATGCAACGGGTGCACATGCAAGTCCAGCTGTAACAGTAAATGAAAGTACAGTAATATAATAAGCTGCTGAAATACCTAATATAATTAGCAAGAAGAACTCAGTTTAGAGTCAAGTTAGCTTGACTCTAAAATCAAATATAATCACAGACCCAAAATTTACCCCGAGAATGAGTCATTTATATTTTACTTATATTTATATTATATTTATCTCTCTCTTTTTCCACCACCCCTCTTTTGTTTTTTTAAAGGAAGCTTCCGAAGACAAAGCTTCACAACCTTTGCCAAAAACAAGGCTAACACCTGGCCAAAAGATGATTACATGAACAAGAGATGCATCACCATGACCTCACACTTCTCACAAGAAAACAGAAGCCAGCTTTTTCATGACACTGACAATTTCTCTTTACCAGTCTAGGAAAAAAAATATTTCTTGCAAACTTTACTTATTACAAATGTTTTCAGTAAACTCTATTTTTAAAGTAATCTATCTCTAGTTCTACCAGATCATGACAGGATACATAAGACTTCCTTTTTATTTGCATTGTGTTTAGAAAAGCTAAGTTACTTTCACTCCAGAGAGCGCTTTACACACTGTACTTCTCTTTGCATCTACATACATTTTGGTGTTTCTACTTTGTATATTTAAAGTAAGATTAACTAGAAAAAAATCCAGAACTAAATGCTTACTTATTACAGTAGAACAATTTTAATGAGAATGTCATGTTCTCAAAAGGATACGAATTCCATTCATTCCAGAAATTTTGAAGTCATCAATTAGCTGTACAACCATATCCTTGTTGGGATCATTAGGGTCACTTTCACGAACCTAAAACAAGAATAAAAACACTGACATTTTAGGAAAAAATTCACTTTAAAATACTAATTAGTTAGATTTCCACACAAAATGCAGTATTATTTTGGAGCTTCAGAAAATATGTTAACTCATAATAAGGCAGATGTTCAGAAGATAGTACATAAAAAACCACGACTTTAAAATCAATTTTCTGTGGTATTTTTAATTCACTATTACTGTTAGTATTGTTATTGAACACTGTATTGCAGTGATACTTACACATTTGAGCAACTTTATTTCATCCAAGGCTGTCTCTGTATAATGCTGGGCACTTTTTACAACTTTCATTGCAACAAACCTTTTTCCCCTTGAAAAGAAGAAAAATGTTTTCAACATATGCACTGAGCTAAGATAAATATACTTTGAAGGTTGGGAAATTTTAAATAGAATATTTCATATTCTAATGCATCTATACAGAAAATGCTGAAATTACACTCAACAAGAATTTTTAACAATACTCTGTTAACAGTGTAACTTATTGAGTATTTAGTCTCCTTCATGCTACTGTCTCTAAAAGAGGAATCTGCCTACACATTTTATCATTTAATGAAGGTAATTATATTTTTTCATTAAAGATACAAAATAAAAAAAATATAAGCTTATTCTTGTATGCTCTTGTATTGCTCAACATGCAAATTCAGTAAGCAAAGCTAATTTGTCAAAGAAAACAGAATTACATTTATTTTTGAGAGCTTTCATAAACTACACCATTAATCAAGAGCAAAATAAGATTGTAGGCATCTTTCTGCACAGAATTATAGTAAGCATTTACATAACTTTATCATGCACATAAAACAAAAGTTACTGCAAACAAAACAAAGTAACATATTAAGAAAAAAGTGTAAGTATATGGAAATAAATAGTTTTCTTACTGCATATCCCAGCATAGCCAGACTGTAGAGAAGTGTCCCCATCCTAACTTCCTAATAACGTGATACCGGCCATTGAAAAGATCACCAATTTTCACTGGATGATAGCCTCCTGTGATGAAAAAATGAGTAGAAAAAAGAAGATTTAGAAAATAAACAATAATTCCCAGGTTTTCAAGTAATTCTCTTGTAGTATAAATTTTCCACTTCAAATTGTCCTGTACTATAAATAGGAAATACAAAGAAAACTTTAATGGTAAAAATTCTGCCTGGCTTGGCCTGGAGGGAAAAAACTCATGTCCTTTAACTACTGTAGACTTTATTCATCCTTCTCCCTTATGGCTTTTATTTATGGTAATATTACCATCTGTTCCCTATTTCCTCAGGTTTATCTTCCACTTCATAGGCAGTACAGAAAAGATCTACATTATTTCTTTATCATATTTGAAGCCTCTCCAGTCAACATATTTTGGATGATTGCAGAATCTCAACAAAGATTGTTTTAATTCCCATTTGCTTTCGAGCAATAAAAGCAGCAATAAAATACTTCCTGAGAAAATGTTAAAAACAATGCAGACTTCACTGATGCTCTTCTACTTGGCTCCTGATCCACAGCAGCACTGCATTCTTCTGACATCTGTGGGTTTTACAGTGAGAAGGAAGAAGGGAAAGCAGGCAGCTCTTTGAGAGAAGAGAAAGCAGGCTTTGTCTGAACTGCTTTTTCATTGCTAAAGTCTGCAGTCCAAATTTAAACCACACAGGTTCTCCACACCCCCATGAGGCAGAAAGGCCAACAGGACAGAGCAAGCTGGAGCTCAGGTTTATAGGAGGTGCAATGAAGCCTTTTATTTCCTTTGTATTTTGGGAGACATTCTTACTCCTAATTAAACACAGGGAAGACAATGAACACCCAAGATTTTTATTCAGATCTTAACACACCAACAGTAATATCCATAATTTTGCCTAAATTGTAAACAAGTAATAAAGCTGCACCATGCAACCCTCCAGGACATCCCCAGCAGCAGCTTTCAAGGAACCACTTCCTTGTCTCTTTCTGGTCTTTCACAATGTCATGCCCAACTGTCCTTTGGCAGGATCCTCAGTTATTTACTAATCCATTTAGAATCAGAAAAACCTCAGACTTACTTTCTCAAAGTTTCTGGATCTGTTTTGAATCCCCTGAAAATCTTGTTAGAACTGGTTAAGACAACAATGTCAATTTATAACTTAATTCCTTGAATTTAAAACAGGCACTTCTATCTTATCTCCTTTCATCTGTGGGAACAGTGATGTCAAATCAGGATATATTTATATTCTTTTTTTGCTAGTAACATCTTCTGCCTTAACATAAGTTCAAGAGTTCTTTTATGAACTCTCATATGCTGCCAGAGCAGATTAAATTTAACACAACTGTGTTACAGAACTATACCAATTACTCAGGAGAAGGATAAAGCTTAAATGATGTACTGTGTTAGATCCTGGTGTGTCTTAACAAACTCTAAAACACTCAGTTTTGATATATGTGTGCTAAGGTGTAACTGTAAGCTTAGCAAACAGCAGACACAGCTTCACTGAAAAGCTGACCCTTCCTTTGGGGAAGACCTCCCCAGCCCTTCCATCACTGGGAGGGAAATGTTCATGAAAGCTGCCAGGACAACTCACCCAGCAAAGTAAAATGATATTGTCATTTCCACTGCTGAGTCATGCCAGCCTCAGTAAGGATGCCCATACTACCAAGCAGGAACTTGTTTCCAAACCAAAAATCTGATCACTTTTGGAAGACCTGACCAGATTTACTCTCCAGTAAAGAAGGGGGGACATGGACTTACTTAGAGTCAGGGTTGACTACTATACTGTCCATCTGCAAGCAGAAACAGGATCAGCCACATATGAAACCCGAGTCTGTGGCAGCTTCATTATTACAGAAATTTTGCTGAGTCAATGTAAATACATGAATCAATACTGATACAAAAATCAAAAACAAAAACTAAATTTGATTTTGTCTATTTAAGCATCCTTCTAGCAAGACCTAATGGAGACATTTAACAATCTGAATAAATATAATAATTATTTAAGACAACTATTGACTGGTTTAAAACAAACAAACAAAAATATAATTACTTGGTAATTTTTTTCCCCACAAAATTCTATGCAGGATGATGAAGTAACAGATGCAAGAGGAAAGTTAAGAGAATATACACGAATTCTACCTTTCCATTAATGAAAAGGTTTGCACTTGTGAAGTGAATCAAATCTGATGACCTGCAAAATTTATATGAGACTTCCACATAATACACCATCCCAGATAAAAATATGTTTCTAGGAATAGTTTAGGCAAACAAGCGCCTTTTAAGTCTGACTCTACAAATAGCTTTTGGCATATTTGTGCTTCAAAGGGTCAAAAATAATCAAAAACTTGGGATAGCTTATTCCCATCACAGACAGAAAAGAAAAACAGCACAGAGAGGAAATCAGACAAAAACACCAAAGTTAATAAACTTGGGCTTGATAAGTTATTTTAGTAAACTCTACATGCTGGATGCATAACAACACTATATATGTAAAATTCATGTTGTTTTGATCCCTACACCACTGTCATAACTAATTATAGCAATATACCACCACATGTGACACATGCCAACAGTGGTAGCATATATAGCATGTAAGTATATATATTTCACAAGATACTTTCCACTGTCCCAAGTCACAACAGGAGCAGCTTTGGAAATAATCTGTTACCATTCCTGTACGTGTTACTCTCTGATTATTTGTATCAGCAACATATGCATTTACAGACTGTGAACAGCCAGGTAACAACCCATTTAGTTATGTGTATTTTAAAATCTGGTGTCATCCTATGATGAATGCAACCATTTAAGTTCTCCATGATACCAAAAGTATTTCTAAGTATTAGCAACAAAAAAGCATCTATGCAAAATTAACAAGTTGATAAAAATTATGTGCTTTTGGAAAAACAATACTGGCATTTGAAAATATACAATGTCTAAGTGGCACTGCTGATAACATAACAAAAAAACCCCACCCTGTTGTACTATTCACTGCAGCACATACAGAATAAAAAAGTGTCTCTCACAGCTAACTAGCTACATGCATGCAAGAAGGAGGGTCAGAAAAATGAGGTCATTATTCCTGAATGTTTCCTGAATGTATTGGTAATTGTAGCTGGCTCTTCTATGTTTGTATAGGGAATTATTCCCTTTGTGAACTGGATGAATGGGAGACATCTCCAGGGGGCAGAGAAGATGATCAGAGAAGCAAAAAATTCCAATTACATCCATGACACAACAGACTCTTGAAGGAAAAAACACACCAAGTGTTTCAAGGCTTTTCAGAGAAGAAAAACTAGCTTTACAAAGTATCCCTCAAAAAATCATGCAGTTGGACGTTTGATATTTCCATTCCTTAAACAAATAAATATTTGAAAAGCATCTTATGCAAATTAAGTGACACAAACAGAGTCATGTCACACATTTAAACAGGCCCTGGAGGAAGTCTCCAGGGAATGGAAGTTAAGTCTGCTTTTCACAGATGGCTGCTAGTCAGTCTCTTTCACATCAGGTGCTAATACAAACTGATCCAATTTCCTCATTAAAAAACACTTCTATGACTATTTACTAATCGCCATGTAATGTGGTCAAGATGCAACCCCAGCACATAGCCTTAAAAATAAAATTAGTAACAAAAATGCTCAACACGAAGTACAGCTAACAGGTCATACGTTGAATTCATTAAAAAAAATAATTATATACTCATCATCAAAATTTCCCTCCTATAAAATTTCACACTGGGGTTGAGAAGAAGTATACTCTGGGCCTCAGTCAAAAATCCTGGAAGACTGCCACTTTGAAGACAAAATTAGGAATAAGAGACACTTCAGTAATAAACGATAATTTCCAAATCTTTATCTTCCACTCTGTAAATACAGATTAGGCTACCCAAAACAGAAAAAGAAATATTCAAACTAATAAAGTATCTCTCAAAAAAAAAAATGGAAAATGTATCTAAAGCCATTCTGGAGTTCTTTATCAAATAGGTTACTCATTCCCTATATAGAATATAAAATATATAAACAAGTCTCAACGTGGTCATGGAATTCAGATCCTTATGGCCCTTATGGTGACCTTCCCTTCAGTTCCACACCAGCAGACTGAAGAAGGAAATGCACTGCTCAGTCTTACAGAAAATTAGGGGCAGAAAATAAATAAATCCTCTACTGAAGCAACAAAAGCACTGCTCTCCTAGAAACAAGTAATGATCATGACATCCAAATGAACCAAAGCTTGAACCATCCTTAATGTCCTTTTAAAAATTCAAAGCCTCAGGATCAGAAGAATTCAGAAGAACCTTTATGCATACAGAAGTTCCCTTTAATTTTTCAGGAAGTCTGCAAGCATTCTTAGTGTAACATGTAGTTTATTTCAAAAGTATACAGATCTCACTACTGACCCGCTCTAGTCAAACAGGTAACTCCTAAACAGGCTCTTAACTTAGACTTTAGACTATTTTTTTGTTTTGTGATCTAGCTGCTGCAGATGGTGATATTTTGCAAGGGATACTGGAAAACAGACAACAATGGATTGTTTTAAATTAAATGCGGCTCTAACTTCAGGAAATAATAAAGTCAGAGCTTTGAAATGCCTAATCTCAAGGAAATGCAGATGTTTACGAGTACACAGATGTTTAAACAAACCCTTATTCACTGATGGAACATGTTAAAGACACCAAAAGAGTTATCTTATGGAACAAGTGTGTTTTAACACAAATACTAAAAAAATCAAACCAAAGTACCTGAGCATGGTTTAGCAATGTATTTTTCTTTTCCCTGCTGCAGACTTTGACATCTAGTTTGAGTTTATTGTCTGGCTTTCACCACTGGCACTTGTAAGCCACTTACACATTTTAAATATATTAATTAAACTTCTTACACCAAAATGAAATAGTGACTTTCCATTGTTAAATATGTAAATACGAAACACTTTTCCAAGCTGGAAAGGGGAATTCTTAAAATAGCGCATTTCCAGGCTTATACAGAAACTTCTGATTAAGAGGACATTATCATATTTGACACAGGAAGTGTTTCTTGGTATGAGGAATACAGAACACCAGATATCATAATCAGTGTGCATAGAGTGCTTTTTGACTATTCAAAAATACAGATCTGAAGTGATAAAATTCTGATGTAAGTATATTTGTATTCTTGAAATCTACTACAATAGGTAACCCAGAGTTGATAGAACTGTTATTCATCATTTTTCATGTAAGTACACATGAAATGTGTAATGTAAGTTTACATTCTACCCTAATGGGAATACACTTGCAACTTTAGCAGTGACATTAAAATAAACTTAAGTACTGACATTGTTGTAGCACAGACATGCTTTTATGCATTTAACAGTATTTAAAAACTGAATACAACCAGTACAAAAAATAAGGAAACTGAGTTAAAATGAAGATGTAGAGAGCCTCAGACAATGCTGAGAGCTGTGAAAGACACCACGTGTAAATGAAGCATGTAACATCTTAGGCTAGCGCAAATGAGAGAAGAAAGGAAAAAAAAGGATACAGTGTAAAAAATAACTTTAGGTAATGCTCTTAAGGGCACCAAGGCATTTTAGAATGTTCTGGTGTACGAGAAGAGTTGCTTGTCTTGGTTTGGGTGTTTTTGTTTCTCTTACAACTCACAAGAATCAAGGGAAGTTTATTCTCTATTCTTATAATTGGGACATAAGGAAGAACAGAGGGATGCTGTACTTGTGTATTTATTGAAAAATGCATAAACATGCTATAGCTAAGTGAAAAATTAATGCTGAAGACAATTATGCATCAGGACCTGAAATGAAGAGCTGCTCCTAATTCCTGTATGAGTAAGTTCCATAATTAACGATCAGCTCTTTAAAAACCCCTCAAGAAGCAGAGCTAAGAGCGGCGCGGCAGTGTCCACCTCCCCAGGCCGGGTGAGCCGCACTCACCTTTGCAGTAATCTGCGGGATCCTCCTGCTCCTCATCGTCCGAGCCCAGAATCTCCTCCTCGGGCTCCGGCGGGGCGGGCTCCGGCAGGGGCGGAGGCGGGGGCGGGGGCGGAGGCGGCGGGGCAGAGGGAGCTTTCTGCTGAGGCTCTGGCCTGCAAAGGGACAGACAGCACACTCGGTCAAGAGCCTCCCCACCGGGATAAACCCAGCCCTTCGGGGGGCATGAAAAACCCGTCAAGTGTCTCACTGTCACCTTTCACCCCCTTGGGGCACTGGGGACGCGCGGACGGAGAGGAACCTGGCCGAACCAAGAGCAGGTCTCAACTAAAGAGCTTGCAAAAAGACACCAAGTGTATATATAAACATATATATATATAACCAGATAGAGACGAGCTTTTGGAATTCCTGATGAGCCAATGAGACGTTAGACCTATCTTCCTCAGCACAAATGAGATGAAGTATTTTTCAAAGAATATCAAGTTATTCAAAAGCTCCTGCCTGCTAGCTGAAGTAGGAAAGATCTCATTAATATACAGCAAGAAACAATTTTCTAAGAGATACTGACCCAAATCTTAATGCACTTCTCCTCTGTAGATGCTGCCAACACTAAGGAAAGCTGTATCAGTATACAACATACTGAAAACATCTATTAGAAAGTAAGAGAAAAAACCTCATCTTTCTAGGTAGTCCATGATGCTTATCCCAGGGCTTATCACATGCCTTAAACGCACTAATTAATTTTTAAAAAACCAAAATCACTGAAGTCAGACACCACCAGGCAAGAGATGGTTTTCATCTTCCAGCTCCAATTTTTCAAAAAAACCAACCAAAGTGAAATATATTTTATATCCTGTTCCAAAGAAAGCAGTACTTGGTAGAACTACGAATTACTCACATTTCAAAACTGAGTATTTTCAACAGACTTAAGTCCAGGGTTGAAGTGATCCTGATGCCTTGACTTCTTTGTCATATAATTAAGACAGCCTTCCCCAAACAGGCTGATGCTGTTATTTTTTGTATTCATACCTCTTATAAATAAAAGTATATACTTTCCAAATACATGTGCAAAGTAACTGAAAGCATTTGTGCCATCAAAAGCTGCTATAACTTACATTTACATCTACTTCAAATTAACCACATCTAAAAAACGTTGTATTAACAGTATTCTGCCTTTCATGTCACCAAAAATGAGAAATCTGTTATTTGCTGATGTTTCAGCACCTAGAATTAAGATCCAAACTCTTCCTTCATCATGAGTAAAAAACGGTCCCACTACTAAGTCATCTTCCTCATAATTCCTTTTTCTTTTTACACACCACAATTATTCAAGATAGACAGCATTTGGTGTCAAGGAGAATATGGTTGGGCAGAAACAAATGCCACTGGCAACATTCACCACCTGCACAGCAGCTGCTTAACAGCCTTTGCTTAAAAGGACATCACTGCAAGCTGCATTGCATACCAAATTTATCTGCCTGCTACCCCTTTCAGATAATAAAATTCTTCAGTCAATAAATGGTCAGATTTTAAAAGAAATATTTTGAACTAATTTATCAATTATTTAAGTTATGATGAGAAATCTAATGAAGTAAATGAATTTACGTCATTTTAACCACATGAAACTAGACAGAAGAGAAAGAAGGGATCCATTTGTAGGATAAACAATAAATATATTTGCACGTGCTCCTACTTAAATCATGTTGGTTGTTTGCCTCCCAACAGATGTCTTTATCTGGTACACTGAGAGAAAAGTAAACTGCAAATAGAAGGTTCAGCACATTCTCTGACCAGCTAATCTTACTACAAACCAGATTACTGGCCCTCCTGGTTTCCTGAACCAGCCTGGTTTCAGAGCATCAGCAAGCTGACAGCTCCCACACCTGATCTGAAAGTTTTAATCCAACAAACCATCATAAAAGCACCTACATTACAAACCCTGAAACTTCATCTGCCAGGCACAGAACCATTTTGGATACACAGATCAAGTAATATGAACACATGAAAATTAAAAACTAACGGTTGGATTTGTTGGCCTTAAAAGTCTTTTCCAGCCTAAATGATTCTACAAGCAAGAAAAAGAATGCATAGTGAAATAGCCTGCACTTCAATACATCTGAAAGCAGGGTGCCAGGAACACAGGCACATCGATCAGTGCCTGGACTCTTATTTTGGACAGTGCCATTGTCTTACTTTGTTCTGACCACAAGTGTCCATGTTACTATTTTGGTCACATGAAATGGTACAACTATAGAAAAGTCCACAGTAGGGTGGGGAAATGCAGTATGGTGTAAGTTCAAAAATCCATTGAAACAGACTCAGAAGCAACCCTGTTTTCTTAACCTTTCTCAAACTATTCTATTTGATTTTGGTTTGAAAGGGGTTATTTTTCCTGTCTTCGATGCCAGTTGATCTTTATATTCAGGAGTGTTTTCTTACTGTCTTTTGTGGACACTAGGAAGGAAGGAAAGATATTACTGTATTTCCTTCCAGAATTATTTATGATTTTTGTCTGCAAATAACGAAACATTGCTTTAAACTGATGAAGATCTTGGTTTTGTCCATTTAGCTTTGCTTGCATCTTTTGGAGCAACCAAATATTAGTACAGAAAGATGAGGGAGGGAAAGAAACATGCTGAGTTACATCAGTCTGACTGCTAATTCTGCATTTTTGGCAATTTTTTCCTCTAGTTTAGAATTCTTAGCAAGAGATTCTTACCGTTCTTTGGTTTTGTTCACTTTTACTTTTCTAGGATATATGTAAAGATCAAGTCTTCAACACTTCACTTGATGGCTTAAATTCTGCCTACAGGTTGAGCACCTCATCCTGGCATCCCCAATCCTGCTCTTCTGCCAATTCATAGTTTCATAGTGTTAGGAAGGACATCAATGAGAGAACTCCAGTTTTGCTATTTCTTAGTTTCCCTTTTATTGAATTGCAAAGATATACTAAAATGAATGCTTCAACAACATCTTCATTTGCGATTTAGGGCATGCATATATGGTTTATTCAACTTAGATTTCATTTTTTCCAGTACAGTCTGCTAAAATATTATTTTTTCTTTTGAGTAGACTTTAAAACATCTTTGACATTAAAAAATCCAACTATTTAGAAACCCGTGAGTCACAAATACGTCTGTAATCTCCATTTCCTTTTCAGAAATATAATTGTCAAATACTATTACAACATAAAAAGCTATTCAACAACCATTACTTCAAGTTATTAGTCTTTCTTACTCCTAAAATGCTATGTAATGATATGCATTAGGTAACACATGCATACAGAGATAAATATTAATCCTGTTTTCCTTTTTTTCTGAAGTAATCACTTGGTACTCTGTGGTCTACCACTATGAGGTTGCTCATCACCATCCAAGCATAAACACTTAATTAACAGAAGAAGATGGCACATCATTTCTAGACTCTCAGTATTTTGTCTAGATCCTAGATCTAGTATTTTCTCTAGATTCTCAGTGTTTTGTCAGCAGGTATGCAGAGAACTGACCATCTCCACAGGCCACAATGACAAACCTTATAACTGTATTGAAAGAAATACTAAAAACAATTAGCAAACACTAGCCAGCAGTTTTTGTATTTTAATTACTTCCTTTTCCATGGACAAAAATAAATTTACAGTGAAGTCCAATCAAAATACAATTAAATCCAATTTTTAAACTGCTCTTAGAGGGAATACTTAGTAAAAGACAAAAGAAAAGCTGGAAGTATTTCTCCTCTACAATGAACTTGAAGCAAAATGCGTCAAAACCCTGCATGGAGTCTTACAAAAAAGCAACTGCCCACTGTTATGAAACACAACATTTCTGACAACTTAATTTTACTGTTCTCCCTCATGGACATGTTGCTCCATGCTCCCACTGGGTAACAGCAAACAGTAAAAGCAATCTCCTTAACACTCAGACCTTAAAATGCTGAGAATATTATCCTAGGAGAAATCCAGAAAACTGTTCATTCTTTTTGTTGTTGATGTTGTGGGGTCATTTGCTATTCTTCTGTTCTGGAAAAGGTAAAACAAGAGCAGTGAGAGTCATTAAAATCACAAAATGCCTTCCATATGGGAAGCATCTGAACATACCAGAACTCTTCAGCCAAGAAAACAAACACAGCAGAGTGCTACGAAATCTTGAGAGATACAGAGAAGGCAAATAGGAAATGGTTGTCCACTCCTCCACTCCCCTCATCCCACACAAACTGAGCCAAGATGATGGAAAACTAAAAAAAAAAAAATTACCCATGGAATATGATGTTAAAAACTAAAGCGAACTTTTTTCCCTCGGATATCATGGATAAGAGAAGCTAGTTAAGTTCAAATAGGGCTCAAAAAAACTCAATGAAGAAAAAGTGACTGACGGCTAATCCAGAACTGTCTTTGACTTGTGAAGCCCAGCAACCTGGGACCACTGGATGCAGAACAGTATTCAGCACACAGGGGCACAACCCTGCACTCCTCCCCAGGCACCTGCTCCTGGCAGAGGGAATGTAGGTGCACCTTGGGTCTGTCCTCATGCAGCCACTCAATCTTCAGACATTCCTTTCTTTTCCTCAACAAATGAATGATTTCCATTACTAAAAACCAAAACAGACTTCAGGCCTCTTTATCCGAAACCCTCATAGACAAAAAAAAATTGTTTTCATTATGAAGTAATGGATAACAATGTCTTACAGGCTAGACTGCTACAGGAGAAGACTGCTTGAGGAAAACCTCATATTACAGCAGGAGTCCCTCTCTATGAACACTGTACTGCACTCATGGTGACTACTTTTAGGTAAACAAAGCTTTCCCTTGAAAGTAGCTAAAACCTGCACCTGATTCTCCTACCTTTAGGAAAGCACAGTTTCAAAAGGAAAACGGACTATGTCAAATGAAAAAAAAAATTGGGAGACAGAAATTTGTCAGATTAAACTAAGAACTACCTCAATCTGAGGGGAAAATAAAATTCCCCTTAAGATTTTCAGATGAACACAACCAAAGACATTTTTTGCTAACAGAAAATTCAATTAAAATTAGGTTAAATGATTTCTTCATATATCTAATAAAATACGGAATAAACTACATTCTAACATTATTATGAACCTTCTGCCATGTCCACAGAGGTTCTATAGGGAATTTCAATTTGAAAGTGGTAAGAAGAGGAAGCAAGGTGAGAGTTAGCATCAGAAGAATTACGCTGTAAGCCTCCTAAGAGATGGGAGCTTTGCAAAATCTACTAGTGAGTGGGGGTCCATCTGGAAGGAGCTCCAGCTATGCTCCTCTCCAGCTCCTGAAGGCAAAAGCTTTTATGCTCCTGGGTAAGGCTCTCAAGGTTCTGTAGAGTTAAAAGTCTGAAATCTCTATACACAAATTTCTTACAGCTGTTATTAAAGGCTGAAAGACTCAGCTATTTGGATCTCTTTCTCATTTGTTCAAATGGTGTCTGCTTTACGAGCTGAATTCTTGCCTGCTCTTTTTTCTCAAATGCAAATTTAGCTTAATTAGACAGGTGCCTTCTAACACTGAGCTCTGTGAACCGGAGGCAGCCTTAAATGGAGGCTTTCTAAATAAATTCACACACATAAAACAAGCAACAAAAAACATAAGATCAAAGTATCTCTGAAGTTATCACTCAAGGAACAAAATGATGTTCCATGTTTCAAGTAAGATTTTAAGTGGATTATAATTCAGAATATTTTAAAATTTTAATAGTTATGATAAATTATTTGTAATTTAATTATTATTTTTAATTATGACAGAGGTCATCTTACTGTTTTCAGAAACAAAGTCTTCAAATCCAGAAGGAAACAGAGCATAAGGAGATGTGTTTTTAATTAACTCCAAGAAATTGCTGATGAGAACTTCCAGGGACAGCTTTGCTATACATGAAAAGCACTATCTGTGTTCTTATTGTAGTGCAAAACGGTACTACGATCTCCAATTCTAGAAAATTTATGCATAAAAAGGGAGAATGCTGGTATGTCACAAGCATGAAGCAGTTTCTACATCTGGTCATTATCAAATAAAATTATAATTCCTCCTGGGACTGTTAACATTCCTTCCAAAGATACCATCCAACCATCAAACATTAATAGAAACACCAGTAAAAACCCCTCCCGGAAGGGAGCAGGCTGAGACACCGTAGCCTTTGTAACCTCAAATAGCAACACAGAATGAATTTTTCATTCCCATCTTGCTTACTAGTCTTTTGGAGGCCACCTTGGGCTTGAATGCACACTCAAAGTCCAAGTGAAAGGCCAAGGAACACTGCCTTCTTCCGTTCAAAACAACGGCTACTATAAATAAATGCCATTTCACGCAGCAAGTACTGCAGCTGTACCACGCCACCGCCCCAGCTCAGCATCACAGGAAGAGCAGCTCAGCATCACCACGAGCAGAGCTGAGAGACCCAGTAGCAGCCTACCATTACATCACATCACATCTAGGATGAAGCAGTAAAGCCTGCTAAGTTTAGGAGGCAGCTCTTATGGCCTTTCTCTGACACAGTTACACCAACTTCCCAGAAGTAACTGGTTTCAAGCTCTGAAAGACAGTCCCGAATGAAATTTTGTTCTTGAACAAATGCAATTCTGTTAAAATGTTCTTAAGACTGGTGCCTGGTTACCAAATCTATCCAGAAAGCCTCAAGCTTAACCGGACTTGCAAAAGTAAGATGTTTTCTTCCTCAAATATGGTTTTTCTGAAATAGTTGTATTTTCCAGACAAGGCATCCATTACAGTTTTGCAAAGGAAAAAAAGTCAACAGTTAATTAAGAAATACAGACTTACCTGTCAGCACAAAAAGGTTAAATAGATACTCAGCAAGCTTGCACCTTACGTGTATTTCTAGTCACCAGTAAAGTGTTGTAAAAGCTGAGAATGTTAAAATCACAGAATGTCTTGAGTTAAAAGGGATCAACCAGCATCATCAAATCCATCTCCTGGTCCTTCAGAGGACAGCCCCAGAAATCACATCATGTGCCTGAACGTTTTGTCCAAATGTTTCTTAACTCTGCCAGACTTGGTGCTGTGACCATTTCCCTGGGGTTCTAGTGCCCAGCCACTCTCTGGGTGAAGATCTTTTTCCCAATATCAAACCTAAACCTCCCTTGACTCACTTCATGCCATTTCCTCAAGTCCTGTCACTGATCACGTGAGTGAAGAGATCAGTAACACACCTTCTGCAGAAGAGGTGACTGTCAGACCCAGCTTCACAGAGAGACATCAGGCACTGGGCAAACTGAGACCTGAAGAGCTATACCTACCATCAGGTGTGTCTGTGTCTGGGTGGAGGTCCTTGTCACAGCTGATGCAGTGACTCCAGCAGCTACTGGGGAATGAGTTCTGAGGCATGACCAGACCAAGCCTGAGCAGTGTTCACTGCTGAGACTGGGGATCAGGGTGCCTCTTTGTGCCCTTCTGCACCAACTGCTGAGTCTGACCACTGCCTCTGTTAGCAGCTCCCAGATGTCACACTCTGGTGCCTGGTTCCTGGGTTGCATGTAGTTGATTACTCCACTTTGCCAGTGGAATGGCCTCTGTGGAGAGGAGCCTTTCCTCATGCCCTATTTGCCTGCTGTGGTTGCTTGCACTCACTAGGGGCTGTATTTCATAGGCATGGGGGTGGTTACACTGTGTTTTGATCTCCCAGGGCTGCTCTGGCAACACCCAGGTCTCATCAGGAGGTCCCACAAGAGCTTTTGGCTAAAAAATATTATGAAATTCCAAAGAGTCAAAGTGGAGAAACAGAGCTGTCATAAATCCATGTATTATACACTGATCAATGGAGAATACAGTTTCTTATATATACATCCTAACATGCGAAAATAAAACCTCCAGCTGAAGTACGTCAGATATGGAATACCACTCCAATACAATGATAAAAAACCTGCTAAAAGATTAGCTAGTCTCATAAACCACACATGAAGCTTCAACTTTTTCAAATCCTCTTGCAACAAGAATCCCTTCTCATGCGGCAGAGCTTCTTCCTCTGTGCAGCAACCCCCACTTCTGACCAATAAGATGACCTGACAGAAAACACTAGCAGATGGTGACAGAAATCGCCACTATTTTGACTTCTTTTTCTTCTCACCATGGCCACACGATGGATTACTTTTAACAGAATGACTCACAAGTGTATAAATGGAAATTAATTTTTGACTTTTTTTTCTCGCATGTTATGTTGTAGTATTTAATTTCTGCCTTTCTCTCTGGAATGTTAAATTATAGTGTCTCTAGTCTTTCTATTAATAAGATATATTCAGAAAACATGCTGTTGTTGCTTCAATATCCTACAGTTGCCACTAGCAACAATTTTACATGTTTTGAAGGAGAAGGGGAAGAATCACCCTCTACTCTCCAAGAGACCTAACTGACCCTGGAGAAGTCAGCAGATTAGACTTGATTTGGCACTAAAACCACTTAAGTGACTGACCCTTTGAGGTCAAATATGGATTGAAAAATATGAATCCGTAACTAAATTACAGAATACGGGATTTAGTCTTTATCACAAGACAGTAACTCCTTCAAGGAAGTATATATTCCATTTATATGTTAGAAACCATATGAAGACAACTGAAGACAAATGAAGAAAAATGAGCTGAAGTAAACCAAAAAATGTATTGTTTCACTCTGCTTTTTACCTATTTAACAGCCTAGTAGAAAAGATTTCATAGGAATAGTGAAATTGTAATCCTTCACTTAATATCAAATGCAGTTGAGCAGCAGAGTACCTCTTTGGTTGGTTGGGTTTTTTTGAACCCTAAAGCACCCTGGTAAAATGTAAACCTGGCTTCATGTGATCATCTCAGGGCAAAAATGCATTTTTCATGTCAATGTTTACTTAATGTTTAGAAAGATCCATTCATCCCATTAAGTGTGAATGCATCATGCTCTGGATTATGTCTGGGAACTCAGTTCTTCAGGCTATGAGAAAAGGGTAAGCACAGAGGCATTTTGCATTGGACAAACACTGAGGGACATAACTGGCAGGTGAGAAAAACAGAGCCTGAGGGAACAAGGTTGCATGACTAAACCAGCAATTAGAAGAACCTCTCTGCCTGCAGCAAACACAAACATTGCTGCAGTGATAAATTCCAAATGCTCCAGTTGGAATTCTACTGATACCAGACTTCTCCTCATTAACCTTGCTTTCAAGTAGCCCAAACAAGCATTTTACATGAACTCTTTACATTAACGTAACTCCTTCTCACTAACAGGTTTTCTTTCAAAATAAAGAATTTAACTCAATCCTTCAAAAAACACACAACTCCTCTCCCAAACTTCCAAATCCCAGTAGCATTTCTCTATAAAACAAGGGCTTTAATAAATCTCTTCACAATTCCTACTAGCATTTATGGAAGTCCCCAGCTTCCATTGCAGTATCATTAAAACTGATAAAAGCAAGATAAACAAGCAACTCACAACATTTTAACTTAACCATTACACATAAGTTGCAAAGATGCCTGTCGTGCAAAAACTTTTTGCTAGTGTTCAATAGTCAGTTATATTCTTCCATTTTGGGTATATGTCATCATAAGCACAATATATTAAATGTCTGCTTTAAGTTTCTGTATATCGCTCATTCCTGTTAATTTAAGCACTGATTTTCCTAACAGAAATAAGTAAAAGCAGCAAAAAGATTGCTGGGTCCAGCTGTAGTTGAAAGCAAGCAAATGGAAAAATCACAGATGTTTTTCACAAAAACTCATTTTCACCCAAATATAGATAAATAACAAGCAGCTGGTTTTAGCTTCATGACCATTTACTTAATCCTTCTGTCTTCTTGTCTTCGTAGAGGCAGTAGCAATTAGTACTCTTCAAACACATGAAAACACTTTTTATCTGGATAACTTTGATAAACTGATCTTTAGGAAAGCAATTACTTAAGCTTCTTGGCTTAAAAATCTTTATATTTTTTAAGTGCCTAGATCTCTGATTTTTCTTTAGTTTACTTTCCATACTTCTTAATGTAAAACTGAAGTTGATCTCTTGCCCAACAACCTCATAGAGCATGGCATGTTTTATTTACTTTATGNTCCATGTGCCCTCTGTCAGATGTTTCCAAGGAAATGCCTGTCCATCTTTTACTCACATCAACCATTTTTCTTGGGGGCTGTAGAGGCAATTTTGGAGCTTTCCATTATTTTTAAAGTGTGCAAGTGAAGGACCTTTCATTTGACTGGATCTTCAATAAGCAAGCAGCCCATTTCAGCACTTAGGAAAGTCACCCCAGTATTACAGAGCACTGTCCAGCTGGCTTGAATGAGGCAGTTTTGTATACTAAACAATGTGACAATTCCTGTTGAGATTTTCAGAATCTATTTTGTGTCAGCAAGTCTGAGAATAAGGGTTATCAGACCATCTGACTCATCCCAGCCTTGGCATGCTCTACCTCACAGCACGGATGCTGGATGACTCACTTATTGGAATATTCCTATTTCCAACAAAAAGAGAGAGTCTCATCCATGGTGGAAAAGCACTCAAGGAATCCCAGCTGTCATGGTATCCCAGATGAACTGTCTCCCTTGTAGAGAAGATGCAACTACTCAAGAGGCACCTGCCTCCAAGAGTGAGATCTTCCCATATCCTGTGTCTTGCTACCAGAACGCTGTGACTGAAGCTTCCTCTACCAGGGTAGTAAACTCTACAGCTCAGGAAAGGAAGCTCACCTTGTAAAGGTAAATTCTGGACCCAGTTTACAACAGGAAGTGGACAGCAACTATTGCTTCCACGAGACTACAGCCTCCAGTTCACTTCTTTTCCAGGGATAACCTTTCCTCAAGGTTTGTCATGAAAGGATAATGGTGTCCACTGCACCTGATCCTCCAGAGAGCTCTGAAAAACTGAAACACCTTCCTATTCTAGGTTTCAAAAGTCAAAATGACCAGGATAATTGGCATGGCACAATGAAGATCAGAAACACAGTGGTGCTGAGTTCTAATGGCAGTAAAGGACAGTGATAGCATGACTTCAAACCTCTAACATTTTACAAAAAGAAACTGAGGTCCAAGGAAGATGGCAAGCTTACTGCTGCTGAAAGTGTAAATATTAAGGTGTTATTGTGATGACAAAGCTTCTGATATGACTGGTGCTAAAATTATGACACATTACATATGTTTGTGATGTGCCAATGCCAATGAGTTTCACTGAGACAGCGACAAAGGCAGCTGAAGTCTTCTCTGCCACTGGCTCAGTAACAAGCCTTAGAGAAGCCTTCAAGCTTTGCAGACTCTCAGTAATAATAAATGGTAAAGAGCTGACGAAAACTCTGAGCTGAACCACTGTGTTTCAGGAGATGAGGCTAAGAAGAACTGGAAGCACAGAAGGATCATCTCCCCTTACGTACCTATAGTTACTGCAGCTGGTTTTCTCCTCGTGAATGAAGATGTGTATATGCACTCAGTGCCACTGTGCACGCAGGCTACCACTGAGTTTTGATTTGCTGAACGTCTGAAAACATGATAGCTGAAGCACAGGCTGATTGCAGGATGGGATGGAGATATTCCACTATAAAATGAGACATTCTTAAATCATCAGCATGACAATGCAGGCAAGCCTTGGACAGCTGTAAAGTGCCTTCAAGCTTAATCCTGATTGATAGTGTGGGTGCCAGACATAGGAAAAGGCTAATATTCCTCCAGGAACATTTTATCAACTTGGATTTCTACAAGAGTCCCAGCTAGGGTAAATCAGTTCCCTTTAGACATTTGATGAATTGTTGCTAGGCAACATCACACA